>BGPR01046736.1:0-11966 GCA_013235015.1 Araneus ventricosus
AAATTATGAAAGGAAAAATTATTCACTTTTAACGCCTTTCGCATGCATGAAACTTCATGAAAAATATTTATTTGTGTGTTTCTTTCGACTGTTGGACGCCATTTCTCCGCATCAAGTATTTCTGCTTTCATATTCACAAAAATAAGGATAATCAGAAGATTCAGAAAGCGAAGAAATGAAGATTTTTTTCTTTTTCCAAGAAAAGAAAGAAATGGAATCCAAACTCAGATAGATATTTATTTACCTCCGGTTGGAACTAACGAGATAAAATATCTTTTGAGCAAAAATCCGAAAGATACGTTCCAAAGAGAATTAAAGTTTCATAGAATTCTGGACTCACCGTGACGCCTCCGTGGAACAATTTCTCTGTACGATGAGGTTTTGTTTAGACTTCTGTGTGAGAAGGTCATCACTACAATGGAACCGTAAATAATGTGTTCAGCTGATCCAAAACATTATCTTTCTATTTCGCAGAAATGAATCTTTTTCAGAAATGAAGCCTGAGAATCTTTTATGTATCTTTTGTGTTAACAGTGTTAGACTGTCTTGTGGTGAAATTTTTTGGGATATGTAGAAATAAGTCCATGGATTTTACGAATCGGTTGACTTTCGGAGTATCTTTCCTTTATTATTTTATCTGTGCAAAGATATTGCTTGTCACTATATGTTCAGGATTTTTTTCTATTGCTTAACAAAACTGCGATTTGATTGTTAAATAATGAAATAGCTTCCAATTATATTATTATCAGTATAATTTCAAAATAGTATAAATATTGTGTGTGTTTTTTCAATAAAAATTATTTATGCTTATAAGCCTTTGATATATAGCACTAAATAATCAGATTTCTGATTTATGTGTTAGCATTTCTAAGAAAACAAATTCCAACACAAAATAATCAGCCACTAATAATCAGCCAATTGTATTTCTTTGCTATTAGGTTATTGAAAAACTATAGAGTCGTAATGTAAAATAAAGAATATTGGAGTTCACTTGTTCACTCAATTCTTGAATGGAAGTAAGTTTTCAATTCAGATAAACTTTAACTAGAACGTCATAGTTTTTTTAAATATTGCATCCAAAAAGTAAGAAAAAAATTATGTTTTCCTGATAAACTAAATACTAAGCATAAAATATTGAGTTCGAACCGTTTTATGTATTAATTACTTGTCTCTAATCACAAAGTTTTAACCATTTGTGAAGGAAAATAAATTCCGCCATATTGCAAAACCAATTAAAATTTAAATGCATATTGATCTTGAGGAAATGAATTATTATAACTACTGATTAAGAGCTTAATACTTATGAAAATTCAGAGATTATGCATTTTTTATTCGGAAATCTTTCAATGCTAATCTGATAAAATTAATAATAGCGCACTTTTTAATAAATACGACCCATTTCGAAAATTATCTACCCATCGACAGGTATCGACCCATTTCGAAAATTATCTACCCATCGACAGGTATCGTCCCATTTCGAAAATTAATAGAAAAAAAACTAATAATGTTACAAACGTGGTCTTTTTTAAATGAGAGAGAAAATAAAAAAGTAGGGCTTTTTACAGATGGGTTGAATACCAATACGGCGTTCTAAATTTGCTACAGCGAGAGATTTCCATACGCAACGGCTATCGATCAACGGAATTCGATGAGCGTTTTCTGGTTTCCTGTTTCAGTTTATTTTGAATATCTCGTAAACTATTCAGATTTCGAATTGCAATTGATTTAACAAATTAAAGAGCATAAAATTCCCTACAATGCATGTTTTTATTTTTCTTCTAGCTTTAAAAGTTTCACAGATAATGGCTCTCAAAAATGACAGATGTCCAATAACTTAGGACCACCTAGACCACTGTAACGGTGTGCTACCTATCTGAAAAAACCTTTTAAAATGCGCTCTCCTTTTTAAAAAAAACGTAGTTGTAGCATTATTATATTTATTTTTATTAATTTTTGAAATGGGTACAATAATTTATGATCACCAATGTGTCCAATAAATTATGAATAATAAGCCAAACTAAAAGTTCACAGGAGGTTGCATTTTTCTACTATAATCCATTAACTGGTGCAAGCCGCTTAAAATTTATTTACCTCTCTATAAATCTCATTGTTAAATATCCCATTCTATATAATTTATGTAAATATTACTATTTGCCTTAAAAAGTTAATTAGTTTTTTACTACTGACTAATCATTTTAACTAATTACACCTCCTAAACAATACAAGGACCTCGTACCCCCTCCCATATACACAACAGCAAAATAATTCAAAATAAATGACTCGTAATTCCGCTTTTACACACGATGACTCTTTGCACATAATTATAAATTTTGAAAAAAAAATGAAATATTTTGTCTTTTTCGTCACTTCACAACACTTACCGGTTGTTTTCACTTTTTTCTCAGTCTCTGTGTGGCGGCGAGGTTTTTGCTCTCGTTTACCATTCAAGCGCCATTCGTGGTTTTTCAGAATGAATTTGATTTGAAAAAGTGGTTTTTGGGATTTTCAGCTACATAGGCTATTATCCCTTATTCATTCCAAAGTTCTTTTCAATCCGTAAAAAAAAGAAGAAACGAAAATTGCCATCAAAAGATGAGCTAAACGATTACCGATCTGATTCGGTCAAGAGAAAAAAAAAATGGCACATTCCTAGGAAGGCCTCCATATTCTTTTTTCTTTCACAATGAAGATGACATTCCGATAAAGAAAAAGAAAGCGTGGCCATTTTAACTTTCGAAATTCTGACACTATAACCATAGCTGTGAGAATTGTATAATTATTTTTCACATCGATTTTGATCCGATCCTTTAAAATATCTGCATTCAAAATTTCATTGCGTTCCCATCAATAGCTGATAACCAGGTACTCATGTATCGCGGAAGTTTATATGTATACATACAGTGTGAACACAAAGTCTTGCCTAGAATTTAAAAAAAATATTATGCGATAACTATTATAATTAGACATGCGTATGTTTAGATACATTGTAAGTACTGTCATGAAATTATTAATAAGGTCACGTACTTCAGTAGATGCATGTGTCCCCATCGTAGCTCGGAGAATGTCACAGCGGTATTCTAGTTCTCGCTAAGTGTTGTTTAGCATGTCGTCTATAAACACACTATCTTAGCCTTCAGTTCTTCAACACAGCAAAGACTCTATCCTGGATATCAAACAAGTCGCACGGATATCAAACACATCGCCGAAACCGCACAGTATAAAAGGCAATCGGCCGCTTCGAAGCGGCCCCACTCAACAGGATAAACAGAGGCGACTCTTGTCGGTGGCAGTGATTAAGCCGCCGACTCAACGTCTAAATCACTAGTCAGTGCGTTTTGGTCTGAGTACAGAACATAAGTCAACAATTTGTTCAATAAATATGAGCCAAATAAAGCACAATGCATTTACAACAAGTGGTTAAATATTGTCCTGTTCCTCAATTAAGGATAATAACTGACTTTTAATCATTTTTCTGCTCCCTTTCTATATACTTGGATTTGCATAAGTTTGACCACATTCCAATTTGACCAATTTAAAAGCCAATTGTCTCTTATTTTATACCATAATTTGCATTTTATAACCATGTGCTCCAATGATTCGATTTCTTGGCCACAACGGCACATTGAATTTTTCTGAAAAAAATCTACTTTGGTATTCACCAAAAACACTATGTCCAGTTATATTTGATTTATAAAGAAGTTACCCAATGATTTTTCAAAATTTACATGGCTGAAAAAACATTTTGATCCAAGTCCCTTTTTGGAAGAATCCCATCTTTTTTGCCATTTGATCAGTACTTGTTTCCTGACATCATTTTCCAGTTGGGCGCAAGATCTATTAAATTTATAATCAATGGTGTCTCTTGCGGTTGCCTCTTTGTCAAGATCGTCAGCTCGCTCGTTTCATCCTGGATATAGCACCAAAAGAAAAACTGAAGAGGAGTAAGGAAAATAAAGCGATTTCGTTTATTCTTCGATGATATTCCATTTCCCGCACTATAAATAATTCCATTAGTACTACCACGTATTAACATTTGAATAGTTTTTTTATGCAGTAGTACAGAACTTTTTATTGCAAAAAAGCTACAAAAAGTTAACTTTCCAATGATACCGAAATTACATTATTACATTCAACGGTTATTTTTTAATAAATTTTTATAATCAGGGTAAGATTTTGTGCTTATCCTGTATCAAATCAGATATTCTATACATGAGTATATATAATCATATGATTAGTGCTGATCTTTCACATTTCCTCTCAACCTAACTGGAAAGACGATAACAAATTAAAATAATAATACTGACAAACTTAGAAATCTTTTCATATGTAGTTTGATTTTTCTGTACATTTTAGAAGTATTATACCAAACTATAGTAATTGAAAAACAATGATAATCCTTTCGAAAAATAAAAATCTCTTATGTTTATACTTTTTTAAAGATTCTCTAAAAAAGGGAAATAAAAAAATCCTCATAAAAATGCTTGAAGTGATAAAAATCTTGTTCCTTTCGCGCGAAAAATTTCTCAATTATTTTTTCATGCTGTTCCTGCTTCAGTAGTTTTTCTTTCAATTTTTAATTTTTTTCTATTTGAACAACTTCAACTTAACAACTTAAGAGCATTTCTGCCCGATGTATTTGAATTATCGAGTGTCAAAAAAGACCTTTAGAAGTGATAAAAACCTTTAATACTTAATGTGTTTCCATAAAACTGCAATTATTCTGAAGATCATAACGCCAGAGGAAATCATTTAATTGCTTTTAACCATCATAAGAGGAGTCTTTAATAGCTTTTGAAAATCAGATTGAAAAATGAATAACAATTGCTTTTCAATCTATAGCTTTAAGTAAGATTGCCATAAATGCCAAGCATTGATACGGGACCTTTAAGTCCTAAATAAATAAAACATGAAAAAAGTGCGTATGTAACGGTTTATTTCACTAATAATTATAATCTACTTATGTTAATAGTGGGGAAAAATCAATAAAGTTTAAGCAATATAATAAAACAAACACTTAGAATAATAAAAATAATACGAGGCTAATCCTTTTTAACCCAGTTGTATTTCAAAGTTAACTTTACTTTCTTAATTGTACCATTTTCTTCTTTCACATACTTATAAAATTGGGCGCAAGTCCTATTAAAATTTTAATGATGCAGAGTTTTGGGAGAAAACGGGGAAAAAACGGGACGAATAGTAATACGGGATTGAGCAGTGTAATATGATGACTGTCTCTTACAGGGTGTCCAACAAAGGGCTCCCTGATTTTAAAATTAAATATCTCGGCAACGGAGATCGATAGAAGAATGAAACCAATGATATGTTTATTTTGAAAGCCATAAAAATTTAATACCAAAGTTTCAGAATTAGTTGCAAATGTTGCCAGCAGGTGGCGCTGTACGCTGTAGTCGTCGCACGGAGTCAGGAAAAAGGCTGTAAACAGTCCATTGCAAGCAATCGTTGCAATCGCAACACAATCGATTCAAGATGTGCACCTTTCGCAGCACAGAGATGGTGCATACCAAGAATGAAATTTTCCGTCATTCTCTGTAGTGTGTCAACAAAAAAGCAAGCACATGCCAAGCAATTCAACTCTTCAAGCTCGTGCAGTATTGCAGGATTGTCCGGAAAACAGTATGCTTCCCTGTGCCCCACAAGAAGAAGTCGTGGGGAGTGAGAACGGGTGATTATGGAGGCCAATCCATGTCTGTTACAGTAAATGTGGAGTAGTTCAAAGCAATTACTCTATTCTGAAAAGTTTCAAATTTAGTTACCATCGGTGCCACCGGTTCCGTTGCCACACTACAGAGAATGACGGAAAATTTCATTCTTGGTATGCACCAACTCTGTGCTGCGAAAGGTGCACATCTTGAATCGATTGAGTTGCGATTGCAACGATTGCTTGCAATGGACTGTTTACAGCCTTTTTCCTGACTCCGTGCGACGACTACAGCGTACAGCGCCACCTGCTGGCAACATTTGCAACTAATTCTGAAACTTTGGTATTAAATTTTTATGGCTTTCAAAATAAACATATCATTGGTTTCATTCTTCTATCGATCTCCGTTGCCGAGATATTTAATTTTAAAATCAGGGAGCCCTTTGTTGGACACCCTGTATATACGGGATGCTATAAAGGATGTTTTAAAATCCAATTATTATCATTTTAAAAGACGATTGAGTTCAAAACTTGTTCACAAAAACCGAAGAAATCTACGACGGTTCTAAATTAAAAAGGTAAAAAAAGGTCAGAGGTTTTTTTTTTCAATTGTAGAGAATACCTACAGATATTTAAATGATTTTTCATTTAGATAAGTTAATCTTAAATTTCATATTTTTTTAGAATTTTTTTAGAATTGCAGTTTTATGTTTAACTACTATGAAAATGAAATGAAAACATACGAAACTTTACCGCTAAAAAATATTATGAAAACAATGGATGCTGTGGATAGAAAACTATAATCTATATAAAATTTTTTAAAAGCTCTGCTCTTTATCAATACAGTGCAACCCTGTTTAACTGAACTAAAGGGGGGGGGGCGTTTCAAATAACGATTTTTTTTAGTTAAGCCATGAACATCTATTACTATATGGTAGTCTCCACTTATGCTCTTTATTAAAGTTAACACTCCGACGTACAGAATTTCAGACAGTGCTTCGTGAAAGGCACAGATAAACAATATCGTAGTTAATATTGTTAATACCTATTCATTTTAATTTAAGCATTCTAAAATTAATCATTGACCTTCTGGGGGTTGGCTTAAGAATAGAGTGGGGATATCGTTGAAGAAAAGTCTCGCCTTCACCATTATTTACGTGCAGTTCAGTACGTGTTTTTGGATTTGCGATTTTAGAGGCATTTCGGATAATCTGGGTTTCGGTTAACCGGGATTTTACTGTAAATCTTTATAGCATGGTATATTTTAACGTGTTTTGTTGCATGAAAACATAATAGCTTTAAACAAACAAAAATATTTTTAAAGAAATAAAAAGTAGAGACAAAATCATCGAGTTAGAATGTTTGAGATTACATTCAAATGAAAACCAGCGAGAGTTGTGTTCCCTCAACTTTCTTGTGTACTAACACAATATGGCACGTTCTGTTAAATATCTCCTTATAAGAATTTCTATCCTCATGACGAATCATAGCTGAAATGTTAAAGTTTGAAAGTGAGTCACACACCGGGATGACGCAACAGACTCATAGCGCGTATTAACAAAATATACGGCGTTTTGAGATTCGTAGTATAATTAAGAAAACCGAATATGCATTTTCTTGTCTTCCTTTCAGCCGATTAAGTCCAAAACTTGATACATGTTTACACGCTTGGTGAGGCTAAGGACTTTTGGATGGTGGAAAAAAAATATTAATAAATGGAATTATAAATGTGGAAGAGTAAAAAATGATAGCAGACAACGACAAGAAGTAAGAATCTGATGAATGACTTCATCAGAGGCCAGACATCCATGCAGATTCAAAAATGGAATAGGTTTTCTGTAGAGGAAAAAGACTTTAATGTCTGATATTTAATATCCTCTTTTGGCCTGAACCTATTCCGGGATGTATTGGAAAGAAAACAATTTAGCGACAAAGAAGAAATTAAAGACAGTCTTTTGAACAAAGTATGAAAAGAAGGGCTTTAAATCTTACCTCTTATAACATTTGTGGAACAAAGAAGGACGCCTTACAAAGCGTGTGCTATAATGTAAACAAGGCAAATAGATGGGTGCACCTATCTCCATCTAGTGAGGGAAACCCTCATTTGAAAAAAATTATGTATATTTATCATGAAGATTTTTGAATGTTCTTATTTTATTTTTGATTTTTTATAAAAAATTTTTGACGTTTGTATCCATTTTTATAATTTTTATTTTCAATTTTTTTAATATTTTATTATTTATTTATTTATTTTCATTTTTTTATTTTTATTATTTTGTTCAGATAAAATTGAAGGTGAGCCATTAAAAATGTAAGAGGGTGGATGGTGACCTCTCAGCACACCCTCCTCTGGTCTTAGTTCACACTGAAAATCCTATATACAATACAAGCAAAAAGTCTGATAAGGCGATTGTCCAACAAATTGCAAACTTATCATTTGGGATGAGTGTACTATGTCAAACAAGTCTGCCGTTATCAAGTTTGTTTCTCACATAGCATTTGCAGGAATGAGTACTCCAAGCAATCTTTACATATATGCTCCAAAAGGGTGAGACCAAAAGTGCTGTTTATTCGAAACCTTTTAAAGTAGTAGTTAATTAGGTATTATAAACGCGAGCGGAGCCGCGGGAACAATGGCTAGTTTATTAATAAAGTTTTCTATTATATTTGATAAATTCTCGAAATTTTTCGTTATTTTAAGTCAAAATGTTCCTTCACTATCTATTATTATTTATTCATTAATTTCGCACTCTCTCTTCATACTACAGTACTGGTCAAAGTAAGACTACACTCGAAATTTTTTACGAATATGGCTTTAGAAATTTGACTTGGGATAATAATACGGTTCAAAAAATACGGCTTGATCGGTTTGCAATAGTCCTGCATTATTGCATCGTCATTTTGGTATCGTATCAGGCTCATGTATATAATATGACATATATAAAATTTGACAAAATGTGGGACGGTACATTTTCGTTGGCATGCTCTGAATATCTGAAGAGATTTATGATAAAAGAAAAGAAATTTCTACAAGACTGCCCTATATTCCCAGTCATAATTATCAAGGTTTTACTTTGAGTATCATTCAATGAAAGGCTTGAATGAACAAAAATATTGTTATCCCGTGAGTGACGACAAACTTGTTTAAATACATTTCATACAAACTTTTGGCAGCAAGAAAGCCGAACCTGTATGATGCATATATTCTACAATTTATATGCCAAAATGTACTGAAAAAGACAATAATTAAATATTGTTTATTCAAAGAAGAAGGTTTAAAAATTAATTTTCTTTAAATTGCTACATATTCATTTGTCTATCACACTTAAAGCAAGAATTATATTCTAACTACTGTTTGTTTTCAGATGTGGAAACGGTCCGCGCCATTGCGCATGCGCCAGTCAGTTTCGATTTCACCAAAATGGGGGTGAGGTGAAAAGTTGAGGAGGAGATGTTTATTTTTTACTAAATAATATACAGAGACATTACACAAGTTAAAATAAAAGCACGATTCACAAAGACAACGAATATATATTCAAAAACATTGAAATCGGAAAAAATAGCTGAAAGAAAAATTCACCTCACAAAGAACTCTAGTAAAGCACTCTCCTTACTCACTGTATATCACCCCTCTGAGGAGTAAAATTTTCTAAAAGTAAAAGACGAGGGTTTTTGAAACGAACGGTAAGATAAAATGATTGATACTTCAGCAATAAGGATGGGAAATCAGTTTTTATTATTTGATTTATTTTTTAAAAACATGGTAGAATAAAATAAGGTTAAAAAGGATTAATTATGTAGGAAAATATTGATTCAATTCTGCGTCTTGTATTGATAATAAAAACTGCAATGAGAAATTCTACTTCCGTAATTTTCTACGCTGCTTTTTAAAAATCAATTACATAAATGTTTACATTGCTCTTTCCTCAATTCAGGAATTAACTGAGGAAAGACGAACGTGAAAATCGTAAAGTAAACACGATCCGTTTCCTTCTATATATTTGATTTTAAAAATAGCTGGAATCTTTCCCAAAGAGAGCATTCCAAATGGAATTTAATGAATTTCGCTCCCTCCTGTTGCCAATAACAGGCCTGAAATTAATCTATAAGATTAATTATTCAGTATCAGTGCTTAGTTCCCTGCTTCTCAAATCGAATTTTTCTACATTTCAAAACGCTTCAGTAGAGACTAGTAGTACAATTATTCCTGTTTAAATATCACTACATTAAAAAAAGAAACAAATGGATTCTTCCTTTTGAAATAAAATTCAAATGTTGGAGACTTCGGGAAAATGATATGTCGGAAAAAGAATCGAATCTTAATCTAATCGTACAACAGAAATATTACAGCATAGCGAGCCAAAGTGAGTATCAAATCATATTGCAATAAATCTTGACACCGAAAACTTTTGTAAAAAAAAATTCTTCGAAGATTTTTCAGAATTCCTATGAGTCACTTATTCCCCTATCGTTAAGAATGATTGCATGGACTTTTGAAAACTCTAATACCTCGGTATAAGACTGGTATTATGTATGAAAGAAAAATTAAAATACGTATGGACAATTAATAAATTCATTAAAATGTCGACTGATATTATGCTGGCCAATTTTATGACAAATATTGAAATAATTCGAAATAAAGAGGTAATATCTTTCATATTTTTCATCTTTTAAGTTAAATAATATCCTTAATAGTCCCTTTTCACAGAATCATTATGCATTAAAATTTTATAAAGTTTTCCGATGGAATAATATTAGTTCGTCAATGCTCACGGGCAAGATAATCTGTAATAAATTAAAGATTTCAATCTTAGTTTAATGCATGATATGCATACCCTCCAGTGTCCTAGAGGGCTTAGGCATAGCATGGCTGAGGAACATAAATCAGAGGAAGAAGGTTTCAGATTTTATTTTCTGGCTAAGCTCTTAAACAACGTTATTCAAACACTGGTTGACAATTTGCTGACAAAATTACTCACGGCAGTTGAGCAGGCTGCTGAAGTTTTCCCTGGTATATGGATGCATATATAGTGGTCTTTTATTTACTTTGTTAAAATATGTAAACATGAAGACATTCAAAGGAAACACCAAAGCTTTTTAAATTATAGATTGAAAATTTACGCGAATTAAATAATGATCTTAAATAAATTTCTTTGTATGCCCCTCAGAGTTCAACGAATCTACGTTAGAAAAATTATTCCACACATACCTTCTCTTGATTGAGCAGCTAATTTCACTTACAGTCAGATTTAATGTTAGTTTGAAAAAATTAAGCCAAAAAACCCACAAACCAAAGCCGGCTTAAGACAAAAAAATGTACGCAGCAAAAAAATTCTATGAATCTAACACAGTAACCAAAAGGAGTGAAATGTTCTCTGGAAAAATACCAAAATAGATGCCTCGCCAAGAACACTAATAGCATATGGATTTCATGGAGAGTAATAGGTTGAAAGCTTGTCGTGTGCTGGAAGACAGACAGTGCAAAGTCTGGGCATGCTGAGTATTAAATTATCCAACTTTTCTAGCAGTAGGCCGAGCCCTTCTCCGTTAAAGGCCGAATAATCCAAAGTTCTGGAATAGGCCTAGTATTGGGTCAATACGTTGCAACTCGTCGCCCGATAATTCCCCATTCATTCCCAATCTGGTTCAAATCAGGGGAGAAAGCAGTACGCTCCAGACCGGCGATATCCTCTTTTTCAAAGCATTTCTCCATAATGCTTGCATGGTGAGGGCGGGCATTTTCTTTGTAAAGACAAAATTTGAGCTCATTGTGCCTCTAAACAGATGAACAGGTTGGTTGTTACAGAATAATCCGGATTAATCTGACCTATCATGGTTATGAGATGGACATTGATATCTGATCGAGAATCCAAGATAATACCACCCCAAACAAACACCCAGTGTCACCATAAAGGTGGAGTTCATTATCACAGTGCCACCATAAGGTGGAGTTCATTACTCCAGTGCCACCATAAGGTGGAGTTCATTACCCCAGTGCCACCATAAAGGTGGAGTTCATTGCCACTCCTTTGGTTGTAACAGGCCACTGGTGCTCTCCATATGAATACACGACGTTAATCAGATTGTAGAAAAGGCCGGGAATAGTTAGAAATAAATATACAAGACCTGTTTTCTTGTACCCAGTTAACATCTTTCTGCATCAGTTTAACAGGCCCTGACATTGAGATGTGGTCAGTGGAATGCGTCGGACAACCCTGAGGGAATTTAGATTGTTCTATCCCAGGGGTCGGCAACCTATCGAAACGGAAGAGCCAAAAGTTACAATTTACAAAATTTCCCAGTTTTT
>BGPR01046737.1:0-11670 GCA_013235015.1 Araneus ventricosus
TACTGTACTTAGGTATTAAGATATTTCTATTCGGTTATCCGCCATAGCCCTGGTGACAGTTAATCGAAGTTTTACTGTATGTAAGTTTTACGTTTTATTAGCTTACTTTTAATTAATAATTAAATAAAACTTAGGTTAATTAAAAAAGCCTGTTATGAAATGTGATAATTATGTTTATGCAGTACTCGCTCTATTTTCATACCTCCAATAACTGTATAAAATTTCATTTCAATGTGAAATTTTTTATCGATCAAACCAATTAACCGAAATTTGTTTCCATGAGTCACCCATCTCTAGACACTTATCAAAATATTATCGAGAAGAGTGTTTTTCTAAATTGTATTACAGCTCTGATTTGAAGAGCACATCTGAAAATTAATAACTAGACTTGGAGAAAGGAGACTCCGTAGGAAGAACGGCAAAACTGCCGTTACGGTTAGGGATAGCGGTTATTGCAAAAACAACCGGTTTTCGGTTAACCGGATTTTTCTCCTCCGGTTTTAACCGCACCGTTCAAAATAACCGGTTTTGGAAATAACAGGTTTTCGGGTTTTCTTAAAAAGAAACAACGTTTGTAGGCAAAATTTTTATTAATAATAATATACAATAAGTAATTAATGTAATAAGTAATGATTAAAAATAAGTGATTAATACAATACGTAATAATTATAAATCTGTTAATTATTACAATAAGTCAGTATTATAGACAAAATTTTTTATTAACATTGTTTTCACAAGAAATTAATTCGTTGGCCAATATTTATCATCTAATCTGCTCATAAAGACTCTTTCAGCAATGTGTTGATCCACGAGTCGACACCTCTCATAGGAAACAACATCAATCAACGTAGATACTAAACTTTCGGAAGTCACAGAACTTCCGACTAAAGATAAATATTTTTTGACTGCAAAAATCAGACACCGTTTTCAGACAAAATTTCTTTTTAGTATTGTTTTGTAGGAAATCAATCCATTGCCCAATATTTATCAGTTCATAAAGGCTGTTTGAGGATTCCGCCAATCAACAGACGCCTCGAGGAAGCGATTGTTTGTGATTGGCCTAAGATGATGAAATTCAAAGGTTTATAACTTGGAAAATTTTAGTCTAGTCGGACTGAAAATCGAGCCTATCTTCCGACCCGATTTTTTTACCCGGTTATTGGGATTTTAAAAAAATAACCGGTTAAAACAGGGACAAAAAAAAACCCGAGAAAAAGCCTTTAACCGAAACAAAAAAACCCGGTAGGTTTTTCCCATCCCTAGTTATGGTTCCAAATAGCAACATAATCGTAAAACTTGGAGACTTTGTATTGACCTATCGATTTGTAAAGAAACCGTGAAGTTGATCGAACGCAATCAAGTAGACTGATGAATGCACGCCACTTGCCAACAGAGAATGTTATATGGCACCCCATCAGAATCGTTACCAGGAATTCGAACACCTGTGGCCTAAATAAACTAATAATTTTAATAAAATAATTTAAGACAAAAGAGAGAGAGAAAATTGTAATCTGTTCTCTGATTAGCGTCTTATAGTTTGACAAATTGGAACTTTTTCATGTTTAAAATTCTAATTTCTTTGGTGTTGGCTCTCTGCAGGGCAGACGGCTGGACTTAGAGCTACGAAATTTCGCACAAAAATACTTTGAAGTGTGGGAATGTACACCTCGGAGCCCTTTTTTGAAATTTTAATTAGAATTTTAATTAATTAAAAATTAAGCAAAATTTCGGCGTTTTTCTTGAATAACAAATATTTAGTTACATATTTGTCGTCCATTGTTGAAAGCTAAGGGAATAGCTTAATATTTAATGATATATTTTAATCTGCTGGACGTAAAATGTGACAAGCCATTTTAAAGTTAAAATCAAATGCATATTTTGCAAGGGGAATAAGAGAGTGAATACAACGAGAGGTGCCGCCAACGGGCGATTGTATGTTACATGACACAGACAGTTACTAGAGTGAATACAACGAGAGGTGTCGAAGAGTGCCGACAACGGGCGATTGTATGTTACATGACACAGACAGTTACTAGAGTGAATACAACGAGAGGTGTCGAAGAGTACCGACAACGGGCGATTATATGTTACATGACACAGACAGTTACTAGAGTGAATACAACGAGAGGTGCCGAAGAGTGCCGACAACGGCAATTGTATGCTACATGACACAGGTAGTTACTCGATTCCATTACTGACGTTCATGCAGACAGACAATGGACAGAACAAGGTTACTGAAAGAACATGGGTTAAATTTCTATCAAAATTTGAAATTTAAAATTACTTTGTTAAGGGAACCATGAATATGAAATAATACATAAGAGATTTAGTTGAAATTTCTGGCGAACAAGCTGGTCGCCGAAGGCGGCTAGTACTAAATAAAATCAGTGTAGTAAATTTGTAGGCGCCTTTGGGCTACAGTCCAATTAGCCCATGGGATAAAGCAGCCCTGATTGCCACTACTGTGTTGCTGTTTGGTGCATCAAAATCCCCGTTAAGACAGAAATTGAAAACCAAAAAGAAGAGGAAACGAAAACCGTGTGTAGCATTTTGAAGACATGATTGAGCCTTTGTGAATTTTTCAAAAAAAAAGTTTAGAAGATTATCGAAATATATTTTTATTTATTTGCATTTTCAGATTGTCCACAAATTTTATTTACATGGATTCTGCACCAGCCTGTTTCTTGCCTTTCGCTGCAAGGGATATAGATGATCCCTCCTTGCTGTCAAACAAGAAGCAAATCAATGAGTCATCAGAATCCAGAAGAAGATGTCTTGAGTTGCTTCGAAATAGCTTAAAAAGTAAGAATTCCATAGTGTATTACACGAAATTACTATAAATATAATTTTACCCTGACGTTTGCAAAATTTTGCAGTTAATCGAGATATCTCGATTATACAATAAGAAATACTAATGTGTAATATGTTTCATTCTTCCTTTGCCTTGGCTTTTCTTTTGTGTAATGTGATTTTTTCTAAGCTCTGGATATGTCATAGCGGAATTTCTTATTCTCTAATGTAGTGGGTTTGTTTTAGTTTCTTCTGCGTTAGGTTTCGCTGTTTGTTTTACTAATAAACACTACTGTGATGTTTCCTTCTACGTGAATGCTTTGCACTCCTATGTCGAGTCAGGCATTCTGAATGATGCATCCTTTATGCATTCTTGCTGGATAGAGCTTATTATGAACACCATATATTAGCACAACGGTTCCCTCCCTTTTTCAATTCCTACTATTAGTTCACACTCTCCCTATATATATATATATATCTTGTTCAAATTTTGCAATCGTTTTTAAACTAACTTCCCGAAGAGCTGGAGACTTGAAACTTTAAACATAGCTCAGAACTAGATGACAATGTAATATTAATTCGCTTGCTTGTCTGTCATTTCATATTTTGCATCACGCATGCGCAATACGTTTTTCATTATATCTCGAAAACTATTAACATTACGGACTTGGTTCTTGGGTATATCGATGGCCCATGGGATCATCGAAGCACCCCCGTATTTTAGCCATACATTTGCGCATGCGCAGTACGCTTTTCATTATACCTCAAAAATATTAACACTTTACCGACCGGTAGCGGTTCGAACATACTATGCCCTTTCACCGCCCGCTCAGCTGCACGATGAAAAATCCCGACTCTTTTCGCAGGAAACTCTGGTCGCACCCAGCTGCACTCGAGAAAACGACAGCTGAATTTTTTTCAGGGCATGCTGAATTGGTGGAAAACGTAGTCACCACAGATCGGTCAAAAGTCGATTAATCGACGACCGGTCGGTAAGCGCTGGGGAGCAAACGCTGAATAATCTACGGCCGGTCGGTATACGATGAGAACAAAACGTCGATTAATCGACGACCGGTTGGTAAGCGCTGGGGAGCAAACGTCGAATAATCGACGGCCGGTCGGTATGCGCTGAGAACAAAACGTCGATTAATCGACGGCCGGTCGGTAAAGTGTTAACATTACAGACATGGCGACAAAGGGAATTTTCAAGATTCAATCGTTAATAAAATACTTTTTATTCATCCACTCAAGTTCAAATACATTTTTAAAACTTGTAGTGGATGACACTTGATGTTAATACAGTTTTTCAAATATTAATTCATTAATTAAATTTAATTAATTAATTTTAGTTTTATATGGGAGAAAAAAAATTCTAAAATAAAATTTTTCTTTGTTGACGTAAGTAGGAATTGACTTTAAAATTTTTTTTTATATTACTTGTTGATTGTGCGGACCACCTTTTGTGTAAAAAAGATTTTGAGGCCCACTAACTAAACATACAAATAAAAAATACAAACACATATAATACATATATATGCATATTATATATATTATATTCACGTATATGCCAGTAATTAGTAAAGTTTACTGTAAAAGGACTAAAAATATAGTGTTTATAAAACAAAACACTTTATTGTTATCACTCAGCTCTCGCATTGTAAGAAAACTAAAAAAACAAGCGGCCAAGATTCAAAATAAAGAAAAATCTCAATGGGAATTTGACATTGTTTGTTCCCCACGAGAGAGGATTAAAACTTGACAGTTTCAGCCTCAAGTCACTTTCTACATTGTTTGTTTCTGTACTTATGTTTCAAAATAACTAAAGTTGACAAAGCACGTTCAGACAGATAAGTGATCGAAAACCTCGTCAAATGTCTCGGTGCAAGTTTGCATTTGTTGGATACTGTTGCCGAACCTTTATCCAGAGCGGGACCAATGATGTTGTTATAAAAACGATTGTAGAATCTGCCACGGCCCATAGGTTGGGAACCACTGTAATAGCAAAAACACAAGATTTATTTTTAGGAATTGAAGCAAATTAATAACACTATTTTTCAGCTTCCTAAATCGCTAAATCAATCCTTACACCAACACGTATATAATTATGCATCTTATTATCTTTCGGAGTGCAAAGGATTAAGATTTAATGTTTATCTTGCTAATAAATTAATGTAGTATTTCCTTTTTCTATGTTAAGATTTCTCTACTAATAATAAAGGAGAATGTGTCTGTCTATGTATGTATCTGCATGCAACCACACCAAACTGCGTAAAAGGGCCTCGCACTTTAAAAGCGGGCTTGTACAGCGTCAATGTATGTGTATGTGTGTGCTGGCGCCTTACAGGACAGACAGCTAGATTTAGAGCTACAAAATTCGGTACAAGCATACTTTTAAGGTGGGAATGTGTGCAACTCGAGGATACTTTTTGAAGTTTTAATTATAATTTTAATCAACTATAAATTAAGCGAAATTTTGGCGTTTTTCCTTGATAACTCCGGAAGTTATTACATCACAAAAATGATTTTAACACCACCTGAAAATTCAAAGAATTTTCTTTTCTATGACACCAATTTAGTTGCCGTATTTCTTTTTTCTACTTTCAATAAATTAAAAAAATTTAAGCGTATTTTACAGCAGTACTTACCTTTTTTGTAATGATATTCAAATAATTTTCATTGTTACTGCACAGTTATCTTCCATTTTTGTATGTTAAGGAATGAAGATTTCTGTTCGTTTTTTGTATTCTTGAGCAACTTCTTTATGAATTTTGTTGGCATATCGTGAGTGTAAATTGCAGAGTAACGCAGATACCAGGCAGTTTAAAATACAAAAGAGCTTTAATCCAGTTTACTTAAAAAATAAAGGCATGCTGCTGTCTTGCAGCTTACACACTCACTGACAGCCATCCATTCGACTGACTTTACTGCTACTTGCTTTAAAAACATAAATGAACAATATATATAGATTGTAACAACCAATCAACTTAGACTAGTGCCGTAACTTCGGCTACGTCATGAAAATTAACCAATGAGATGCTTTCATTCAGTGACTGAACAAGTTCATTTGAATTCCAACAAATTTTTACTTTCTAATTTTATTTTGCCAAATTTTTTCTGGAACTTATTGACAAAACCCTCTAAGATATTATGGAATATGTTTAATATGCTAAAAGATTATATTGGCTATCCTATAATTGTCTTATAATTATGTTCAATCCACCTAACATGCTGTTAGACGCCGTCATATAATAAAAATAAAACGCACCTTACATTTTAAGATTGAAATCAACTGCGCATTTCATAAGAAATTAGAAAGTGAAGTTACAGCCTTAGACAATGAGTAATTAAATGTTAGATGATGTGGTCAGTTACGTTTGCGTGCAACGTCATGTGCTTTGACTCCATTAGGGAGTTTCATGCACGAAATAAACAGAACAGGTAAATAACATGATTTAAATCTCTATCACAATCTGATTTGTAAAACTACTTTGGTCAGAGAACAATGAATATCAAGTTATGTGTAAGAGATTTCACTGAAATTAAACGCAGCCAAAATTCTCGGCGAATCAGCTGATCTCCAAAGGCGGCTCGTTACTAATAAAATATTGCAATGTTTCTTTCACCTATATTCGGATTTACTTTTTATTTAACTAATACACTAATATAGTGTTCCTTTCTTCTTCATTAGAATTTAGGGGAGATGTGGGCACTTTTCAACATGGGGCACCTTGCAACATGGGGCATCTTTCAACATGGGGCACCTTTCAACATGGGGCCCCTTTCAACAGTTAGAATTTCTATTCAATGGAAATGCTATTTGATCGGCTGATAGGTGGCAAATAAAGTTTGAGAAGAGAACATATTCTGGCAGTAGGATTCATTCCATTTCTCAAACTAAGTGCTTTGCTATGGAATGAGATCTGTTTTGTGACCTGCTAAGTAAAAACTGAAATTTCTGTTTATCACTGATTTTTTCTTACTCGATATTCATTGAGATAAGTTGGATTTATTCACCAAGTTAATTAAGATTTTCTGCATCTAACAATACTATTTGCATCTAGAAATTCCTTTTCTAAAGAGAGTTATAACACTTTAAATTTAATGGCAGCACGTGGAACACCTTTCAACAAACATCAGGGGGCACATTTCAACACTAGTAAAATGTTTCGCTCATATTAAGGAAGAATTGATTTAACTTAATAATTTTGAGACTTGGGCAAGATGGTTTGAATTTAAGAAGCATAATAAGCCAGAAGAAAAGCGATTTCAAAGACTATGCAAGCAGTTCAAGATGGCATGTCTATTAGAACAGCTGCAGACTTATATGGAATGCCTTATTCTACCTTTATTTATAGATTTAAAATAAAGTTAAAACAACTGGTCTTGATAATAGCATAACATTCAATATTTCATCCAACTGCTTTAACTTCAAGTATACATGCCGACAAGTTTTTACCACAGATCAAGAAAGCATGCTTTGTGATTCTGCTATTAAAAGTTCAAATATGAACAATGGACTGACTTACAAGCAAGTACGACAGCTTGCATATGATTATTCAAAATGCCTGGGTTCAAGCACTCCAAGTATTTGGAATGAAAATAATATAGCTGGAATTCACTGGGTTAAGGATATTATGAATTGTCAGAATAATTGGGTCATTTTAGTCAAAACTGAAAGTAACACAAAATGACTGGAACAAACAATGAAAACAAAAAAATAAATTAACCTAAAACCAAATAAATTTTGCTAGGTCACTGTGTTTTTCTGTACATTTGTTATATTTCAATAAAATTTATGTTTATTTGACTGAAATGAGTCATTATAATTAAAATGAGTCATTTGTTGAAAGGTGCCCCATGGGTGGGGCACCTTTCAACAAATTTAGGCTTAATTTGAAATGCATAATTTCACCTTTTAATTGATGGGGAATTCTGATACAAAGTGAATAGCTGCCTAAAATTCTGTTGTAACTTATGATGCCAAATATTGAAATAAAAAATATAAACTTTCTGCAAAAATGAGGATATATTAAAAATTGTTGAAAGGTGACCCCCCTCTCCGCTACAGTTCATTTTACTAATAAACTCTATTGTTGTATATCCCTCTCCTACTAAAGTCTCTATTACCCTTCATTTTACTAATAAACTAATGTCGTGTTTCTTCTACATTTGGATTTACTGTCTGTTTTATTAATAATTTTATGTAAAATTTCTAAAATTTTCTTTTTTTAAGTTGAATAATTTACTGTTTATTTTACTAATGAAATAATGTAGTGTATCTTTCACCTACGCGGTAGGATTTACTCTTTATTTTACTAAATAACTCTGTTGCGGTGTTTCTTCTACGTTAGGATTTACTATTTATTTTACTATCAAACAGATTCTGTGTTTCTTTCACCTACGTTACATTAGTTACACACACGGCGGATTTTATCGCGGAGGAGAACATACCGTCGCCGCTCACAGAAATCTAGCGGTTTCACACACGGCGGAAAAATCGCCGTCGTACGAGTCAGCTGTTGATTGTTCGAGTCGACTAATGGCAGCGTAGTTTCATCATCAAATCAATTTAGTTTAGCTTTACTGGATTATTTAAATTATTTACTGATTGGTGTTGTTTGAAATGAACAGAGAGCTTGGATTAATGCAATTAAATTTTCATTACGGTTAAGGTCACTCATATTCACAATAGGGAAAAAATCCTCAATTGATGCTAAAACAACTGTATTACACAGAAAGGTAAAAATCACACTGAGCAAAACAACTCTTTTAAACAGTAGAAAAACAGCCGTGTGTGTAAGCTTGCATTTGGCCACGTGCGCCTATACTTGGACGCCGACGGTAAAACTTCCACTGACTATAGCGGCGGTGGGCGGCTGCATAGCTACCGCCGGCGGTAAATAGTTCGAGCGTTTATTTTCCCGCTAAATGTGTAAGCTCTAACTTCAGTGCGCTACTGATGGAACGGCGACTCGTACAGTGAACAGCTGACTCGTACGACGGCGATTTTACCGCCGTGTGTGTAAACGCTACTGCCTCTCCGCTACGAGAGCTCTCGCCGCCAAAGTGTCTAGTTGATGGCGGTCGCTATAGCAACTCGTAATGCTAGGGAAGATTCATTTCGAATAGGAGGAATCCGACGGAAGTCGGAGTTTTATTTTATTCTTGGCTCCAGTTGACCATTCGTCCGGTTTTGCCACAGTTTCACGTTCTTTCCCATTTGGAGCTAAGTGCGCCAATGTAACAAACTTGAATGAACGTCTACCTACTCAAAATGGATTCTTCCTACGATAACCTGTATCTATAGCGACCACCATAAACTAGACAATTTGGCGGCGAGAGTTCTCTTGGCGGACAGACAGTAGATTTCTGTGAGCAGTGACGGTAAATTCTCCGCCGCGATGAAATCCGCCGTGTGTGTAACCAGAGTTAGGATTTATTGTTTATTTTGCCAATGAACTGATGTAGTGTTTCTTCCTTCTACGTTAGAACTTACCGTTCATTTTACTAATTTCAGATTTAGAGGGAATCAAGCCCTGTTTGGATGAGAATTTTCTACTGCGTTTCCTGCGAGTTTCAAAGTTCGACGTTTCGAAGGCATTGCAACGACAGAAGAAATACCACCAGCAGAGCGATGCAATTTTGGATGCTTTCAAAAAATGTTCCTCGTCTCTTTATAAGCTACGAAATCTAAATCATCTTTGGGTTTCTCCCTACAGACTGAAGGATAATTCAGCACTGATTATTGCACTAAACAGTAAGTGTTTGGTCTTCTTGATTTCTACTGGTCACGTTAAGCTTAGAGAAGTTGAATAACGGTTCAAATGGTGGGATCTCTTGCGAGAAATAATTTATTGATGGACTCCAGCTATTGCGAGTAGGTTTATATTTTAAAGTAAGTTCTGAGAAATCTTTTACGCGATTGGTGATTAAAAATAAAATTAATTTATATAAAATAGGAGATAGTTTTAAGGGGAAAGATTTTTAAGAACATAAGAAAATAAAATATACGACATAGATAAGCATATATATTTAAGAAATGTTAATCTTATTATTAATATGTCTAAATAGTTCCATTCGATAAAAATTTCTGTATTGACGCCTTCTGTTTTGTTTTTTCGAATATAGATGGCGCCATGGTACTAGTGTTCCTTTAAAACATTTGCTGATTCCTTTTTTAAAGGAAAGTTAGCGTGGGGTTGTGATAGCGTGAGGACATTTTTTACAAGCATGAAACAAGTTAAGTTTAAAAAAAAGGTTTTCAAAACCGATGTTGAGCATTTTTTATGGATTCAGCAGTCAAAAATGGCCCAAAATTTTAGTCGATAATAGATTAATATTGAGAACAACAAATTAATGTCTCTTTTCATCTTTCTGTATTTTTTCTATCTTTTTTCAGCTTTGCAGAAAAGAATTGATTACAAGGTTGCGTTGCTCATATCAAAATTAAATGAAAAAATTCAGAAGCATTTCAAATATTAATTATCATCTGCTTAAGAAATATAGACTATAATTTTTTTCATTTTTCAAAAAGACCATATAGATCCACAATATCTGAAACAGTAGTAGGCAGTGTTTTCTCAAATAAAAATAGAAGTTAAAAACATGCAAAATAAAATTTTGATTCACTGAATTAAACCTTTTATTCTTAAAACTAGAAAATCACCCGTCATGGGTATGACGGGAGCAAATTACCTCTTCATTCGAGAGATTTCACGTCAAACTTGGCATGTTTAAGTAGATATATATGGGAGAGAAATGTTTAACATTGATTGAAAACAAATAAAATAAACATATGCTTTATGACAGGAAATAGTTTTTTTTATTTGCATATTTCTTTATTCAGAAACCTCTTGGTAAGCAACATTCAAACGTAAGTCAAAAGTTAAAATTTTTAAGGAATACTTTTTCGAAATTCTAATCAAAACAAAGCACTTCTCTGCTTGTCAAACGTTGCCAATAGATATTATCAAATTATGTAATCACGATTGCAATAAATAATCAGATTCATCGTGGCGTCCAAACTATATCACGAGCATGATATACCACTGACGTAATTTAGTACTTTCTATTAAAAAATGGAAATTAATTTGAAATATACGATTAACATAATTTAACATTTCTCGGGAACTATTGACCATAGCGAGATAAATTTTATATCAATCGATACAAAATTTTATTTTACTATTTTAGAGCTATTAAATTTAAAATTAGTACGGCAATTACTCTTTCAAATTTAAAACTACTGAAATTTAGGTTCTCTAATGAAATAATGTTGTTTAACGTCTCGCACTGCTATGGCGCGAGTTTGATTGTTGGTAACGTCAGAACGTTACCGAGAGACAGATCTGGGCTGTTATATTAGTAATGTTCATGTCGATATGTAAAGTAAAATATAAGAAATGTTTTACAAAGATTAAGGTCAAATTTCAGCGACGTATATTTAATAAAAATTAGCTTCATTCATTTTTCTTATCTCCCAGCAAATAGTTATACCAAAATCAGATGTGCTTCAAATGTTTTATAAAAAAGAGAATGAGGAATATGTTTATGTAACTTTTTGACTAAGTACTCCTGTACCGAATCTCTTTCCAGGGGAAGTTGATTATCGCAAGTTCACCTTCGCAGAACGTTTCTACCTGGAAATAATCGGTCTCAACGAGCTTCTGGACAACCCTCTCAATCAAATCTGCGGAATGACGCTTATTATGGACTTGGAAGGATTCGGCATTCCAGGCTTATGCGCCTGCACTCTGGGATGGCTCAATTTTTTTGTGGACTTGATGTTGGTGAGCAAAAATTACTATCTTTGCTCATTTGATTCCATTTTTGCTCTTATTACTTTACAATACAGCAATTTGCCTTGTTATAACCTGAATG
>BGPR01046738.1:0-11966 GCA_013235015.1 Araneus ventricosus
TTCCATCTATGTGTGTTTTCAAATATTCCATCTATGTGTGTTTTCAATTACTATACACTATTTTAATATTCTCCAAGCTCGATAATCAGTTAATCGATTGAATAATTAAATTCAGTTCCATACCTTGGCACGATCTCATATTGAATTTGAGAAAAAATTGATTCCCAGATTCCTTATAATTTATAAAATGAATTATAAATTAAAGAATAAACCCAGAAATTACATAAAATAAAAAAAAATCCTAATTTTTAGTACGCTATTAAAAGTGTATATTAGATTTATTAATACTATGTTTCAAAGTAACTCTAATTAATACCGTGGAAGCGAAGTGTGTGGGAAAAAAGTAGTGCAAAAAACACTAAAACGTCTATAATATAAAAGCCCAGCGAAGTCGGTAACGCAGGGCAGAGTTAAAAATAACCCCGCCTCTTTAGTCTGTTTCATTATCGGACGCGCAAATCCTAATTTCTCTTTCGGCGTCAAACAACTCAGAAAGAGATTTTAAAGTATAAATTGACGGATATATCGGTGGGCCAATAAAGCTAGACACGAATAAAAATTAGTTTTGAGATCTTAAATTTCACCTCATTTAACCGTTACTTATTAATATTGTAATGCACAAAAGGTTAATGAGCTGAGTTCAGCCGTTTCACTTCTTTTTTATTTATGTTTATTCTTTATATTCTCGCTTCTCGAACTAGTTGGAGCTTTTCTTGAATCAGTGGAACACCGTAAATTCAGCAAAGGATAAGTATTTTTGAAGTTTTTTACTAATTATTTTTAATCCAATTTTCATAATTATTTTTGATTTGACTATTGGTAAACAAAACATAATTCATTGGAATTGTTATGAAAATACATGTTTATATTTAGAATGTTTGACTACGTACATGCATCCGATTTTATGTACTTAATTTTTGAATTGAATATTTACAAGGAAATTTGTTATCTAAAATGTTATATTTTGAATATATGACAAAGTGTTAATTTTACGTTATTTTTAATAGGACAAAACAAAAGTAATTGCGAAAAGTAAAGTTATTAACAAAAAGAAATTTAGTGTCAATCGATTCATGAGTTCTGTTTTTCATACTATTAATTTAGAATAATTTAGTTTTGTTAACAACCCGTCTAGTAAGGGCACACAATCTGCTAATTTGAAATAATAATAAATTAAAACTATCAAAATTGTATTATACAACATTAATATACTCCAATATTCTTAGACCATTAAATACGCTCTTGTAAAGCAGTTATTAAACCAGTGTGATACTTTTTATCCTATACATTTTTACAACAAGCATTAAAGTAACTTGAAAAACTCCAAGATTTCCAGTTTCGTCTTTGGCACTTCCCCTCATTAGTCTGGAAAAATATCAAATCATTCTCCAGGCTAAATTATTGCTGAAAACCCCATATTCCAGGTTGTATAAAAGATTGCGATCATTAATTCCGTAAATCATTATATTCTATATTTTCAAAAAGAATAAGTCAACAATATAAATAATTATCTGATTCAAACTTTTAGCTATTGAAACATACTTGCAATAATTTTTTCCTTTTCTAACAATGTACAGCATTGTAGATTGGCAATTTATAATTTTCTTCATGGAAGAATATTAGCCTTAAAAATATGGCTTGATTGTATAGCATTATAGATAGGTTTGCTATAATTGCCAAGCATTGATACGGAGCTCTTTTAAGTACCAAATAAATAAAAAATGGAAAAAGTCGGTAGGTAATGGTATATTTTACTTTGTTAAAAATCAATAAAGTTTAAGCAATCTAATAAAATGAACAAGTAGAAACAAAAGATAGCCTAATCCTTTTCCCCAATCATATTTTAAAGTTGTCTTTTACTTTTTAATAATATAATTTTCTTCTTTCTTATATTTGTAAAATTGATAGCGAGTCAAATTAAAATTATAATGACGCAGAGTTTAGGGAGAAAACGGGACAAACAGTAATATGGGACTGAGTAGTGAAATACGGTAACAAACCAGTATATATGGAACGTATGGCAAACCTAATTATAGATTAATTTCATTTTATTAAAAAAAGAACTCTCAGTTATTTAGTAAGTCATATGCAAGTTTTTAAATACAATGAATCTGAAATTATTTGAAAATTTTACAAATGCAATTTTGTGATATTTTCATTCAGAAACAATATTATTTTTTTAAAAGCCGAATTCGTCAGTTCTATGTAAATTTTAAATGGAGATTTGTTGCACTCACAAATAAAAGTCTAACCGATAATTCATATTCAGTAACTCCATAATTAGGTTAGTCTCAACAATCTAATTAATGGGTTTTTTTCTTCCGAAAATAAGCCACATATTTTATCTAATTTCATAGGAAAAAAATATCTTGAAATTTTAAACTTTATTTTTTTGGTAACATTTTATGCATTTTCGTCTTCGAAGCTATATTTTCAAAAAAGAAAAAGATTTATTTCAAAATTCAAAATAAAAGTTATCCAGATATTTATTAAAATGTTTGATTAATAATATGTAGTCTAAATGTTCAAATGATTTTAAATTAAATTGAATTTTACTCATTTTTAATACGCGTCCACTTATTCTTTTCAGATATTTTAATGCACTGAAAAGCAAAAAATAAATCTTAAATAAATTTACAGGAATTCCATTAAATATGTATATTTAAAGAAGAAACAGCATTTTAATTAATGCCGTTGAGATATTTATTCTAAACTGAAACATCGCTATATTACAAAAGACTTTTGAGGTTTTGAAATAAATTTAGGAGTGAATCTTGATTTGAAAATTTATGATTCTGTACACTAATAAAAACCTTAAAGGTGTTTAATATTAATCCACTGTTTAGTTTTAAACTTACAAGCTTAAAGAGTTATTAAGAAGGGCCTGTGCTATTAATTAAATCCAAAACCCAATTAAAATGTTCAAAACTATAATTAAGAAATGTAATTTAATAATATAAAGGCAATCAATTATTTTCCAAATTGCTGAGTTCTATTGGGTTGCAAAAGAAAGGAAAATCTAATTCGTTAAAACAGCATTTGAAGAATTGTGACTTTATACCTTAAAATTCTCTCTCCTCTTTCTGGATTGTAAATAACTCCACTCGACTATAAAAAACAATACATTTGAACGAACTTCCCATCATTTTTTCCCTAGTAAACCTTAATGCGGACTTTTTGTATTTTAACTTGGAAAAGAAATATTCTAAATTGCTGATGATAAAGACTCACAACAACATAATTTTTTACGACTTTCTGTGATGATAAGCTTCCAAAATAGCTTGCTTTGTCTGATAAAACACAGGAGGTAATTTCAGTTTTAGTAACACTTTTCCCACTTTTTGAGCTCGTAAATCACTTTTAGTACAGGCAATTACCAAACACTCTGGATTTGGAATTTTTGGATGATTCTTTTTTTTTCTGTTGAAACATCGTTGCCAAGAGGCCACGGAGTTAGCTAATAAAATGGAAATATTACCTGAAAATTCATGGTAACAATTATTATAAAGAACTTTGGAAATTGCAGAGATCACAAATAAGTCCAGAGGAGCATTGAGGTAAACCAGCAAAATTTATGCGGTAACCAGCTTAGTTCAACTCAGAGTTTTGTTTTAGTACAAGTGTTACAGTTTACAACTTTAAAATTAAATGATTTTTAAATGTATTAATGTAATGTATTTTATGTAAACATCATTCTAACACTTAAAGTTAGGTTTTTTTAAATGTGTCGTTTCATGGCGAAGAGTGTTAACATTTTATTGTTTGACCTTTTTGTTAAAAGGCATAAAAACAACTTAGATTAACAATGAAAATTTTCATTTATTCGTAAAAACATATATTGATAATTAATGCGAGTTTAGTTATTGTTTAATTATTTTTCAAATGATTTTTTCCAATAGTAATGAACTCTTTGATCATGAACTCAAGATATAACTTTTATATCAACGTATTGGCATTATTTTTTTGTTTCGAAAATTAACTATAGTAGATTCCGGGTAATCCAGACTAAATGGGACCAGACTCTGTCCGGATCACCGAAAGTCGGGATTAAACGGAATTTGCCTGATTATAAGTTTGTACTTAATATAAGTTTTAGATGGGTAAAATAATAAAAAGTGATGTTTCTTTCATAAATACATACAATTTTTATTATACATACATATTTTTTAATTAACACAGCTTAGTAACAGATGCGCGCATTTATTATTTCCTTATTCACCTCTCACTAAAATTAGTACATCCTGCTTTTTATTTTTAAAAATCTTGTCCGGAGTAACCGGATGTTCGGAAAAGAAGGGTCCGGAATAGCGGGGTACTTGTGCAAATAAAAATAGAATTGATAAGGTGAGATTTGATACGTTTATTATATTTTTGAAATAAATGAGAAAGAAAGCTAAATAACATTACTCAAAATGCAAAAGGTCGTATGTCCAATATTAACTACATAAAACACACGACCTTTCGCACTTTAATTGACGATATTCAGGATCTCTTATGTTCAGGCCCACAAAAAAAGTCGAAAGCTTTGTGACAGAGGAACATAAATTAGAGAGAGTGGCGGGGCGTGTGGTAAAAACGGGTACTCTTTTTTCCAGAGCTATTAGTTTCCCATTTAGCGGGAAGATACTGAATTGTACTCCACTAGTTAGGAAGAAGAAACATTCATAGTGGCGTGTTGTTGCTTTTGAATTCACTGCGTCTGTGATGGTATATTTGTTTTAAGGCATCAATTCTCTAATGTTCTTTTATTTTAAACTATTCTTCTTTAATAATCATTGCAATTATAAGAACTATATTTAGTCCAGCTGTACATGTTTACCAAGGATTTATAAATCTATCAAACAATAAGGTTTTAGTCCAATACTTGCGTGGTTTTTTTCCGTTTTATATAACCTCTGCATTCGGGGTAGAACTGGGTACTCCAAATGGTAAAAGACCGGGCCAGATAGTATTGATGATTTTTCCGCTGTAGACGACAAAACACATCAGACGTTGATTGGTTATATTTTAATGATAGTTTTCCTAGTTTAAATAAATGAGAAGAGTTAATCCAATGCAGAAACTGTCTTAGCTGGCTTCACGAAAGCTGCAGTGGTGCGGAGGAAGAAGACAGCTGCTTTACATGTGAATTTTGTAACTAATATCTTTTGTCATATAAAATAAATTTGTATACTACTTTTGCACTGAAAATCTAATTTTCCTAATGTCCATAAAGTTAACATGCATACCTGGTTTTACCTCACTAGTAGGGTAAAACCGCGTTTTTTTACTTTTATTTATAAAAAAATCATTCATAAATTCTGAAACTATGACTTTTCAGGATTTATATATTGAACTCCATTAAACAATGACTATTTTAATAAAATTTTACACGCTCCATGTCAAATAGTTTAGCTTCAACAGGCCTTCGAGTCTTAGATACCCGGTTTTACCCCATTTTCCCGTACTACCATCCCAGATAGCAAAGAAAGCTTGCCTAAAAGGTTTTGGAATTGTCGTCGGCAAGGGTAAAGGGTTGTCTCAAAGGTTTCCATGACAAGGGTTCATTAGTCAACAAGAAGCAAGGTTTTCTATAATGTTTTCAGTAAGATTCCCCAAGCTTTTATTACAAGCTTGTTTCATGTCTTTAAAAAGGTGGTTAAGAGCCCTCCTTCGTTTCCCCCCTCCGAAGCCGTACTCCTACAGAGGTGTCCAACCCCCATTTTTTCACCCCCTCTTCAAAGCCGTACTCCTACAGAGGGGTCCAGCCTCCTTTTTTATGCCCCTCTTCTGACGTCATCTTAGTCCAACTTAGAGTTATCTGGAATGGCAATTAATTAGATCAATAAGGAATCTTAATTAATCAAAGCTTAATTATTAATTTCAAATAATTTGATTAATCTAATTTTTTATCGAAATTACTTGTACGATTTCGTTGTAGATTGTTACAAAACTTCAACTTCCTCAGAGCAGGGAATCGAACCCGCGTTCATAGAGGTGGGAGGCAAGCGCACTAATCATCATACCGGACGGGGCTAGACAAGATGGGACAGGTGGTTCATAGAAAGCTTTCCTACGTCAATTTTGGGGGAATGGTTTCCGAAACGGTTCGAGCGGAAATATTTTCGTGGATAGCCTATGGAAAGTGAAATGGCAACCTTCTTTGCTATCTGGGATTATGGCGCCACAATCTTATACATAACGAAGTTAATTCATCTTCACATGATAAATATAAAATGTCACGCGTCAGTTTAAATTTGAATTCCAAAGCTTATCGAGCAAATGCTTTTTATAAATTTCAGAATAATTACTTTTTCTGTTTGCACATAATAGTAAATTTCAAGAAGAAAAAGTATTTCCAATCCCAAAAAAATTCTGAAAACTAAATCTGACTCCCTGCAGCGCGCAGCTTTCTTGGTACACGCGCGGCAGATCTCGCTTAGCCATCATTAGAAAAAAAAACAACTTATTGTATTCAGAAAGATTGATGATGGCGGATTTAATGATGAAAATTATTCCCGTCAACGTTTCGAGAAATAATATTTTAAATCTTCTGTGTAATTTTAGCGAATAGGTGTGCTGTATTTATTTATGTTGTATTGTTTGGAAAAATAAATGAAGCTTTTTAGTTCAATGGTCTTTGCAGTGGTTATTCTAGCTTCCTGCTTCATTTCTAAAAACATGCGGGCATAGAACAAAAATATCGCTTCTGGCTTTAAATTCAACATGTTCGCCAAACTCCCATTACATAATTAAGCATACCTGGAAATGATACGTCAATTACAAAGTGAATCAAATGACTGAAATATTGATATTCCTAACGTTTGAATAATTTTATAGACGAAAACTGTACACAAAGATTCAAGCGAAAATAATCCGAAGGAACACAGCATTTTAAATGATGTGATTTTTCTCTCCTCGCTTCTGAATTCCAAGGGGGAGAAATGAGAAACAAGAAACGTGAATTTTCTCTTTTGTTTTCCTTTTACCAAAAACTAAAAGTGCATCACAAAACTGAAAGGGTTCAGGAGGATCTTTATATATATAAAAGACAAACTCTTGAAAACGTAAATCGAAAAAAGGTGACATTTATAGTTCATAAATTATTCATGTGGAATTTGCGTTGAAAAACTTGCATACTGTAAAATAAAGTAGCAACACAAAGAGTCGAAACAAAATTCAGATGATAAAGCTCTTTGTTTACAAAACGATTAGATTAGACAATTGAATAAATGTTGCACAGTCTGGAGAAATAAAAGTTTTTTCTTTTAATGCTGAAAAGTAATGACGAACGCTTAATACATTCATGAACAATAATGGATTTTCACTGGAAAACAGAAAAAAAAAGTTTTTTTTCAAAAAATGCTGCATTCATTCATAAAAATTCATTAAAAAGAATTATACTTATACTAATACTAATTTGTATGTAATTTACAAATTACTAATATTAATACTACTTATACTAATTTATTTATTTGCAACTATTATAGCATTATTTTAATTAATTTATTTGTTACTATTATACTATTATATTAATTAATTTATTTATTTAACTATTATAGTATTATATTAATTAATTTATTTGTAATTATTATATTATTATATTAATTAATTTATTTGTAACTATTATACTATTATATTAATATTATAGTATTATTTTAATTAATTTTTTGTAACTATTATAGTATTATTTTAATTAATTTACTTGTAACTATTATATTAAATGATTTATTTTTAACTAATATACTTATTAACTATTATTATAATAACTAGCCGCTCTCGCCACCCTCCCGGCGGGTTCGCGGCCAACGCCCACTTTGCTCAGCACTGCACCTACCACCTCGCTGCTTCGAGGCTCTCAGCAACTACTTTTTTCAGTTTTAAATACTGCATGAAGATCAGTGGAACAGACCATAAAACCATAGTAGATTTCGTATTCTTTGTAGACAACAGATTCCTTTAAAATTGTAAAATCTTTAAAAAAAGCCTCATCTAGTTGTAATGATTTGTTTAACTTTCTCACGAATTTCGGCATGAAAGTCTTCAGATCCATAAATACAGAATGTTATCGCCCGAAATAAATAGTTTCCATCACCTACAATAGGTATTTTACAATATTTTTGACACGCCATTTTGATGGAACTGTTGGGATCTGTATATATTTAAAATAATATGGTAAAACCTTCAGACAGCTCCAACCACTCGTCGTATTTCGATAATTTTTATTTCATATGAAAGCTTATGACGCCTAGATACGTCATCAAGGGTCGCCTGCCCCCCCCCCTATTTTCGAACGAAATCAAAAAAACATTTCTCCACCATGTATTCTCTATGTGTTTTTTCGATTTAGTTCAAAAAAAGGAGGGGTATGCGACCCCCCACATTTTTGGCACTTTTATAAATATTAAAACATATTTTTCGTTCGTTTTCTTTAATTTTGGGCTTCTTTGTAAATATATAACCCTGTATTAAGTAATAATTCGAAGTCAGGTTGTTGAAGCGCTTTTAATATTATACTATAAAAATCTTATTCTTGACACTCAAAAGAAAAAGAATCCTGATGACCAACATTCTTCGCTGGGCAACAATGGCCATAAGCCCCTATTGATCCAGGCGCAGGAGGGCTTTGTGGTTGATTTATTGAAGGGTTTTCAAGGAGCAGGCTTAAGACACGATTCGGACCTTGAACCTGCTTTGTTCGCTGCAGAAATACGCAGCTGTCTTCGTAGATTAGTAACGGGTGATTCCCATCAATTCCGGGTGAGTTTATTTTACGGCGGGTGCTGATTTTTCTTGTCGTAATCGGATGATACATAGGGGGGAAGTTTTCGACAGAGGATATGGGTTCTAGTAAAAAGGATTATTTCGAAACGATGGAAAGTGACATTATTTTCTCTTCTACTTACAGTATAGGGTTGAAGGTTAAATTAATGCTGACTGCAGAGCTTCTAGATAAAGGATTCAAGTTTTTATTGTCCGTGGAAGGAGAAATATAGACATACTTATAAGTGTTATAACTACTTTTATGAATGTATGTAAATCGAAAAGAATTAACATATATACTATATAAACGATATAATATGTTACAACGTTTTAAGGATGTATAAAGATTCGTTACGTCTTAGTATTAAGTTTCATTTAGTTTATTTTTTACAAATTTCAGCTTTCATTTAATTTCACTTGTTTCGTGCCTGTAAGGATGTAAATTTGAAATAATTTCTCTCCAACTTTCTGATACGCTAGCGTTCCGAAATTTTGTGCAGATATGTGCTCTAAATGACAGTGCAATATTTTGATATTTTCAGGCTGTCTAATCAATTAACTGTCAGTTCATTGATTAATTATGGTTAAATTTTTATTCGATATGAGTGACTCCATCTGTTCAAAATTGATTTCAATATTCCATAATATTTAAATTATAAAATATATTACAGAATAGAAAATAATAAAAAATGAGGAAAAAGATTTTAAAAATTAGCTTTCATGAGGGTACTATGAAGTAAAAAAAGAGTAATAAATAATAAATGCAAATTATAAATAAATACTCACATAAAAATACAATTTGCTACGGAAAGAGCATTCCATCAATAAAAAGTAAATTTATTCAATCAGTTTGAATTGTGAAGTAGCATAGTTGTTCAAAACATCTAAGTAAATCTGTTGATTTTTAAAGCTCTGTACAGTAACCCTACGATTTAAGCAATCGTCTAACCCATTTATCTTCAATTTCGAGCACCTAATTCAAATCAGTTTCGTCTCATCTACATAAAAGATAGAAATCTGTATTCATTTCACTGTTAATTATCTTCGTCTATTAGCTTCATTAACGAATTAGTCAACTTACCCTAATAACATACAACTTAGATACACGCTAGGTATTTTTATACACCGTCTAACAGAGCGATAAAAAATTATTATGTTAACTATTCTTTAAAAAGTGGATCGTATTTTGCATGAACATTCAAAGCTATAGAAATTACAATCCTCAAATTTAGCGTTCTCAAACTATAATAGCCAAAAAATCTTTTAATGATCATTAACATCTTCATATTGAAAGCAGAAATATCCCATTAGCAAATTATTGGGAAAAAAAGTCAAAAGTCAAATGAAGACGTAGAGTTCGACAGAATATGCACAAAATAAACAAAGCAGAAAACTTGTTCTTATTTCGACAAACTACGTAAAAACTCAAATAATATTTCTTAACCCTTTATTTACTGAATTTACCTACTAGCAACATTTTAATTTTGTTTTTTAATCATTAGATAATTTTTGTATGTAGAATAACCCTGGGAATGAGAACAACACTTTTTTAATTAATTAAAATTACTTAATTAATTTAATTAATAATTGAAAAATTTTACTTTCTGCCTTCAGCTGCCATTTACTGCTTGTTATTGAAACTCCATTCTCCGTGTTCTTGTGAATACTGTCAGGAAAAACGGCCATATTGCGAAGGTATGAACGTGATTAAAGCAGTACTTTAAAGTACCGTCAGTAGATAAAGGATTAAACTGTTAAAATATCAACGAAAGTCAAATAAATAAGACTTATTAATGCAGCCGATTGAGTTCTGTAGTTGTAGGTAAAAAAGTTCGCACAAATATTGGTCCAAACAGAGCCTTTTAAATTCTCGGCAAATTTTTTAGTTCAAGTTTTTTCCACTGTACCAATTGTACATTTTGATCAGAAAATAAACAAAGCGTTAGTGATACACATAAACATGTCCATTTAACAAAAGTGCTTGAAAAACTGTTATACGAGTCTGACGATACTGTTATAAAAGTCTTTGCGAGGAAAAGAGTTTGAACAGTCAAGGTTAGTTCAGTGTTGGATTTCTACATTAAATTGAAAACACATGTGAAATATACGAGATTAACCGCTGAGAAAAACCATAGGCACTGTTCCCTAACATTAATGTATCTTTGAAATGAATATTGGAAAAGAAACATTAATACAACTCACAAGCAATTTATTAAACTCAAAAACATTTCAATGGTTCGTTAAAAATAAGTCAATCAGATACTTGAAAACTGCGCTTGCAACGAAAATAGAGTGAAAAGAAAGCCATTTCGATTAACATAAACCCCGATCACACCTAATATGATAAAAATTCTCCAGATAAAATAATTTCGTAATAGAAAATATTTTCACACAATAATACTAATAATAATATCGGAAATTCTCCAAAGATGTAAAATTAGCAGTTACAAAACAGCACATTATCTGGTGTCGTGAAGGCACGTTCCCGGTGTAGTGATAGTGGAAGGTCTTTTTCTTGTACTGATGTTGCCCTCTCTATCACGTCCTGTGACACACAGCAGGAAAGGATAAGGAAACTCACAGCCATCATTATCTGGGGTCGTGAAGGCACTTTATCCGGTGTCGTAAAGGCGAAAGGCGGTTTTTCATTTTACTGATGCAATCGTTTTTGCGACGTCCTGTTCAAATTTCACACACAGCAAGGGACAAAGAATCTCTCGGCCAACATTATCTGGTGTCGTGAAGGCACATACATGGTGTAGTGATAGGTCTTTTTCTTGTACTGATGTTGCCCTCTTTATCACGTCCTGTGACACACAGTAGAAAAGGATAAGGAAACTCACAGCCATCATTATCTGGTGTCGTGAAGACGAAAGGCGATTTTTCACTTTACTGATGCAATTGTCTTTGCGACGTCCCGTTCAAATTTCACACACAGCAAGGGACAAAGAATCTCTCGGCCATCATTATCTGGTGTCGTGAAGGCACATACATGGTGTAGTGATAGGTCTTTTTCTTGTACTGATATTGCCCTCTCTATCACGTCCTGTGACACACAGCAGAAAAGGATAAGGAAACTCACAGCCATCATTATCTGGTGTCGTGAAGGCACTTTATCCGGTGTCGTGAAGACGAAAGGCGATTTTTCACTTTACTGATGTAATTGTCTTTGCGACCTCCTGTTCAAATTTCACACACAGCAAGGGACAAAGAATCTCTCGGCC
>BGPR01046739.1:0-11966 GCA_013235015.1 Araneus ventricosus
TTTATGACCGATAAATATCGGTAACTCGCTTTTTTCCTTACTTTGAAAGACATATCGTTTTTTTTATCACCATATAAAAAATGGAACAAAGAAAGTGTTAGTGCACACTAAATTTGGTATACTTCACTCCAAGTCCATTGTATATTTATCAGGAAGAAAAGAAACTCCTTTTGTGGCATTTCATCAATCAGATAAGTGAAAAAATATTCTTTCGAATAACTTGGGAATAAATAAAAAAATATCTTTAAGAATAGAAGTTTTATTTCTGTCTGGCTACGAATCACCTTACTGTGGGTGTCTATTAACGATAAATACGTTTCATAAAGTCAGCATTTCAATGAATGAAGGCAACACAACTGTGTGTTTTTTATCCTCGTCTGATAAAGATTAAGGCACAATATATAGATGCAGAAAAAAAATTTTTAATAAGAATAAAATGATTTTTTAATTTATAATCTATGTATACAAGATGATCTATCGATTCGAATTTGGATCTTACTAGAAAATAATTTTAAATTATGAATATTAACTATTGAACAATTTTCACTTTTGTGTTATTTCATGTGAAAATATAATGACATTTATATTTAATTTGCTGATACTTCCTCCTAGAATTTTCAGGAATGATAAAAATTTTCAGGGATGCATTTAAAAAAAAACACACAATTTCAAATAAATTCTGTACATGTATAAATAAATATACGTTAAGGCATATATATCGAAATTTATATCAATATTTGAATCGTCAATTTTGATTAAAATTAAAAATTATTACTAAAATATTTTCTGAAGCTTTACATTTTAGATCGTTTTATATGTTAGTGTTTAAATGATTAAATTTGTTCCAGCATTTTTTATTACATTTCTGATAGCGACATTTTAAATATATGCGTTTGGAACTCACAGATCATCAGTTACAACAGCAGAGTATAAAATGTATACTTACAGCTTGGACACAGGTTTGTAGCTGAAAAATATGAATGTGAAAATTAATGAATATTGAGTATTTGATTAAAATAACAAATTCATGTGAGATTAATTCTTTAATCATCTTATGAATTACTAGTTTGTTTAAGCATAAGAAACTTAAATAAAATATGTATTCGTTTAATAGAAAGAGCGGAGAGATATAGTTATAAATATCAACCCTTTCCTCCATAATTTCATATTAAAGAACTGAATTTTTAAAAGTTCATTTAAAAATTGGAAGTTTTTTTAGAAACTTTACAAAACTTACATTCATCGACTTATTTCTCAAAAGAATGATGAACAATAAAATGACTTATGAAACATTAAAAAAAATTCATTTTAGATTTTTCCATTTATTGAAACAATTAATTAACGAAGTTATTATACAGGGTGATCGTAAATTATTGACCGATTTCAAAAATTAAGAAACTGAAAAAAGAAACCGAAAATGTTACAACTATGGTTTTTTTCTTTTAAATGAGAGCACATTTCAAAAAGCTTTTTTGAGATAGGTAACGCGCCGTTACGGTAGTCTAGGTGGTCGCAAATTACTGGACATCTCCCGTTCCTGAGAGCCATTATCTGAGAAACTATTAAAGATAAAAGAAAAATAAACGCATGTATTTGTACGAAATTTTAAGCTATTTAATTTGTTAAATCAATTCAATTCGAAATCTAAATAGATTCTCAGATATTAAAAAGAAACTAAAAAAGAAAACCAGAAAATGCGCATCGGCTTCTGCTGATCGGTAGCAATTGCGTATAGAATTCTCTCGCTGTTTATAAATCTAGAACGCCGTAATGTTACGCCACCTATCTGAAAAAAAACTTTAAAAAAAGTATTTTATTTCCTCTCTCATATACAAAAAAGTTCCAGTTCTAAGATTATTAGTTTTTGTATTAATTTTTAAAATGGTTACAATACTTTATGACCATTCTATTGTTTAGCGTATAAATATGTACATACTGATAAAACAATGATATAATTTTTAAATAAAAAAGTATTTTTTGTTAAAACTTTTAAATTATTTTACTTTTGACTCTCCATCGCTTGCACAAGCAAGGAAATATCTTGTGAAGTTTAGTTTGATTTGTATGGAACGGTATGGAAAATTAATTGAGGGAATGGCTAATTCATTTATGGAAGACTTTGTAATTAAAATTGGAAATTTAAATGCTTCACAAAAATGAATTAATATCTTGCATCTCTACTAACCAATAGCAGGTTTTTTAATCAATAGAATTTCCTTTTTTCTTTTATACATTCCTACAGTTTGATACTACAACGTATGTTACATTATCATACTTTTTGATACTGTTACAAACGATATATGGGAAATACTTAAATCATCTATATTAAAACTGTAAGTTAATAATTGATACACGGTGTTAATTTCATCTTTAGTAGCTAGATTTCTATAGCTAGAATTTTGAATCAATAGAAACTTCATCGAAAATCAGATGAAAAACTAAAGCCAGATGAAGCAATACTAACATTTGATGAACATTTTGATGTCAATTCTTTACGTAAAAGCGATTTCTTAGATCAATAAAATGCCGAAATTCGGTATTAGCGCAATGCTTATATGAAACGAGGAAACACGCGCGGATTGCATGTAAAATTTTTTTCACATGCAGTCCGCAGTGCAAAAATGAGCATAGGTTATGATACAAATATAGTTACGTTTTCTTTAATAATTATTTGCGTTTTGTTGTATTTTGATTGATATTTAACTTTCCAGCGGGCTTGTGCATGTGAGAGATACACTGGAGAAGAATTTCGTTTTATATCTTTTCACCAGAGAGCGCTACTAAAGCATATATGGCTATTCTTCCAGCTCCTTTCGACGAACAGTTAGTCATCGTTTGGAATTCGAGGCGCTAAAAAACTCTGCGAATCTGCTATCCATATTTCAGAAATACGCGCGACATTCCCAATATAATGACTCTAAAACTGACTTTTTGTTTTTTACATCTAAATATAAATAGCTTTTATATATCTACCAATTTTTTTCTAAATTCGATGTTGTTTTCACAGCTTTATATTACAAATGTAAATATTTCAGTGGAAATACTAGCAATTTCATTTATTTTATTTTCACATCTTGCAGTTTATACTTTGGTTATTTTATATAGATTTGTGTTTTATGTTTACATTGTTTCAATTCCTTTTTAAATAAAAATTGCTTAAAATTATTGTACTTATTAATCCTTTCCCAATTTCAGCCTAATTTTAATAATTACCCTCTTAAAAATTGTTATTTTATAACAGCATAACTTTGAAATACGAGCGACCTCTCATGTTGGTATAGTGGGAAGATTAATGTTAGGTAGGTGAATTCAAAGAAAGGTTATTCAAACTTACCACACTAGCGTAAGAATCAGTTGGGCAAAGGAAACATTTTGGCTATAAAATCATAAATTTTAAGTTAGAAAGAACAAGATTTTGTGATAACGATAATAAATAGTGTCATTAAATTAAGCTAAACTAAAAAGAAATTCTAAAAGGTTCATATTTATAGAATATTATGACTAAGTAAAAGTAGGGAACATTGTATATGTCATAAATGGAGCATATTTTGTATTTCAATTGCAAAGGATTACGCACAAAATATCAGAAGAAAATCTGCATCCATCAAAAGTAAAAAGAATTGCTTTCCCTTTCAATGGTTATGAAAAGTTAATAAATTTCCTTTAGTGCAAAAATAAAATTTTCCCCTCTGGGAGGAAGGATATCCAATGTTATGGACTTGAAATAAATGCAGTTTTCAGAAACACCATTTTATCAGTGTACTAAAAAGTAATTATTTTGTTTCAATTATTTTATGCTGTTTAGTCTTTGATTTATAAATGATTATTATATAAAATACTTTGGAGTCTTGAAATCAATTTGTTTTCAAATTCACTACTAAGTGACACTTCTTATATGGAATCAAAATTTGATTAGATTTATTGATGAGCTTATAAGTAAGTTCTTGTAAATATTAAATTAATGAGCTGCCTTCTTGAACACAAAACTATCAAATCGAATGAAAAATCGAGTACAGAATTCCAAAAAATTGATTAAAAATGAAGCCCGTCAAGTTAAATAAAGTATCTAACACTACGTTATATTTACTATACATATCGTTACTTAGCCAGCAACTCCACCTATCTCAATTTTTTGAAATTTGAAAGAGGAAGAAAATACTCAATTTTTTTTAACCTATAGTGAATTTCTCAATTTTTTTCACATCTGGTAGGAATATGCAATCTTATGTTTATATCATATATTGAATAAATGCAAAAATATCCGTTTCTGGTTGCGAAAATTGATTATTTTCTCCCACTTTGAAATTTCAGAAAATTGAACTAGGTGGGGTTACTTGTTAAGCGACGATATAAGAAGAATGCATAAAAACTCACATGAAATGTACAGGGTGTCCAAGCTTATCGTGAACAATAGCTAATTTCTAAACCGTTAGGGATAGACATAGAGTTCCAATTGAAAAAATGCTTTAAATGAAGAGAAAAATTATAATATATGTGTTTTGAGTGAATATTCTAACTTTTTATACGGTCCCCCGGTTCTATCAGTCATATTTAGTAAAAGCGTTTTGACACTCTAATATTTTAAACAGAAAAAGTCCCACTCTTCTGCGACTAAAACTGAGCGAGTTAGGGAGCTTTGAATTTCAGGATTTTTAACCAATCAGCGGTCTCGTCGAGCATGTACTGTGCATTCATTGGTGGAACGTCTTCAAGACGACTATTGAAATGGTGTAAGTGGTCTAAGTCAGCGATATTCAAAGCTGCATAACTCGCTCAGCTTTAGTCGCAGAAGATTGGGACTTTTTCTTTTAAAATATTAGAGTGTCAAACCCTTTTACTAAATATGACTGATAGGACCAGGGACCGTATAAAAAGTTAGAATTCGTAACTTTTTCAGGAATATATTTATTCACTCAAAACACATATATTATAATTCTTCCCTTCATTTAAAGCATTTTTTCAATTGGAACTATATGTCTATCCCTAACGGTATTGAAATTAGCTATTGTTCATGATAAACGTGCACACCTTGTATACCTATGGATCTATGAGAAATAAAACTAGTAAGAGGAGAAAAAAAAGCTTACCATATATCTTGAAGGATCAACGGAGTAGATACACACGTTCATTACTCTTTGATTATTTTTTAAATTTAACTGAAAAAAAGTGAAATCAAATCAAAAGATCATTACAAGGAAGTAGATGCAAAAATATTCTTGGTTCAGTGCCTCTTTATTTCATTTTGAGAAGATCGCTTACAAACATAAAGTTACGATTAGTTATGTCTTGTTTCCAACTGAGAACTATATTTCAAAACTATATAGGCTGTTTAGTGACCTGCTTCTTAAAAATTAGAAATCTGTTACATATTCGTAAAATGATTGCGAGAAATACATTGTTACGCTTAGAATAGAAATATTAAGCTAAAATTTCGTATATAGAAAGAAACAGTAAAGCATTTCATTTATACTCTTCTTTTTATATTCTAAGAAATTTATACTTCGCAAGTTTTTCTAAATGCAGCATTACGAAATAGTTATTGGCTGCAATTCAAATATCGAAAATATGCCAGTTTTGAATTTGGTACAGAGAATCTATTTTTTCGAACAAAAATAATTCCCACAAGCATTTCGTAGGATTTAACACGCATAGTAATAAAAACTTGCGAAGAAATTACTGCAGAATTTTTTAAAACTTAATTTATTCTTGCCCGCAATGTTATTCTCTTTCATTTTTTTCTGTTGAATTATTGTTGATATTTATACAACAAAGGCGGGGGGAGGCAAAAAATTTTGGGGAACCTAAAAGAAATCTTCAGTAAAAGGGGTAGACAACAAAATTTAAAAATTTAGTTACAAAATTAGCTAGCTTTCTTGGACGCTATTGATATTTTTGTAATTCCTCGTTTTAAGCAGTTAAAATAAATTAAAAATTTGATTTTTTCCGCAAAAATATGGGTGGGACCATCGTAAACCCCCCGACTCGGCGCCACTGGATGTTTCCAGTATTTAACTTCTTTTTCCAGTATTTGACGCCTTAACTCTGCGCAGAGCACAGCACGCTTATGTTGTTTCCTGACCCTAATCGGACGTTAATGAATACACATCGTGATATTTAGTGGTTTGGTTTCACAATTAACGTGAGGCATTTTCGTTCGGACTCGGTTAGTGTATAGTTTCCGTGAAGGATCTAAAGTTAAATTTTGGACGGATTTACTGCAGGAAGCCTGGAGTATAAGAAATTTTTCATGGTGTACAGGGCACCCGGTCTGAAAATGCACGACGTGCAGTCTGTCAGTCTTGATATTTCAGTTTGGATTACGTTTTTCTTCGATTTGAATTTTCCGTTTCGATTATGCTTTTATTCGATTTGGATCTTCCGTTTGGATTACTCTTTTCTTCTATTTGAATTTTCCGTTTCGATTATGCTTTTCTTCGATTTGGATCTTCCGTCTGGATTACGCTTTTCTTCTATTTGAATTTTCCGTTTCGATTATGCTTTTTTTCGATTTGTATCTTCCGCTGGATTTTTGGATCCGTTTGGATTACGCTTGGATAACCGCAAGTTTTTTGGATTACCGCCAACTAGAAATGGCATTCATCTTTAGAGATCGCTTTATGGATTCCAGAAAAAAAGGATAAAAGTGTTAAGATGCAGCATTTTTTTATAAAAATGTTTTACTAATGTTCGTAAATATCAGTTGTTATTTGCCTCACCTATTGGTTTTTCTAAATTTCAAAATTTATTTATTTGTAATTACAGTTTTTCTTCAATGAAAATGTTAATAACTTTTTATAGTAAGTTTAAAGATAACGGATGAGCACAGCCACTAAAGATAGACTATATGATCAAAAATATCCGGACACTTTCAGATTTTCAATTTTATAGGATTTCCCTCGAAAGGCTAGATCAACTGTCTTTAACTTTTGATAAATTCTAACTCACATTTTATGGTGTACATTCGGTCACGAAGGTATTTAGGGGACCGACCAGAAATTGATGAAGAAGAAAAATATCTGTTCTTACCCCATTCCACAGAAAGCTAAAAATGATTTACAAATTTCAGCAATTCTTTTGCTTAATATGCACATTGCTTACATGCGTTTTCGTAAAAGAAGAAAGAATATTCTGGAAGATATAAAGGTTTTCTTTAAAAATTCCAAATTTTCCTGCATGTTTTTTGCTTATAACATGCAGAGTTTTCCCACAAAACTATACAACACGTACAGAAAGAGTGACAAGACGTTAGAAAAGCATTGTGCAAAATTTGAATAAATATTTTGAATGTTACAGGAAATATAAGTATTTGTAGTAAATAACTTTTTACTGCGCATATGCGAGACGTAACGTAGGTTTTGTTCTAAAATTTGGAAACGAGATATATAGAGCAACTTATGTAAAAATTCCAGCTGAATATCATTAAGATTTAGAAAGATATCGGCATTTCAATGAGCAGAAATTCAGCTTCCCTCTAAGAGTAACAAAATGATGAGGGTTTTTCCACTAATTGATATTTTTTATTGATATTTATTCGGATAGTAATCGACGCGCTGCAATTTAAATTATGAATTTTATTTATAAGTATGCCTCGGTATTCAGCATATTCAACCTTTATTAAATTATATGAAATTATTTGAAAATTCAAGTTTAAAAAATATTATCCGTAATAAACCTCATCATTTTGTTTCTCTTGGAGAGACGAAGAAATCCTGTTCCCTGTAATGCCGAGGTCTTTCGAAATCTTTATGGTATTCAACCGGAAGTTTTATAAGAGTTGTCCTATATATCTGGCTTTGACTTTGTGAAATTAAAACTACACTATGTCTCGCGCATGTGCTGTAAAAAATTATTAACTATAAATAATTATATTTCCTCTAATATTCAAAGTATTTATTCCAAATGTTTGGGCAATGTTTTTCTCAAGTATTATCACTTTCTAAAATAGATTCCTATAATTTGGTCGGAAACTCTGCATGTTATAAGTAAAAGATGTGCGGGAAAATTTGGGATTTTTTAAAAAAACCTTTATAAATATTCTAGAATATTCTTTTTATTTTTTCGAAAATGCATGTAAGTAATGTACACATTAAGAAAAACTATTGATGAAATTTGTAAATCATTATGAGCTTTCTGCGGAACGCGGCGAGTCCAGAATTTTTTTTTCTTCATTAATTTCTGATCAGTCTCCTAAATGCCTTCGTGACCGAATCTTCAGTATAAAATGTGAGTTAGAGTCTATCCTTTACATGGTCGAAGTTCAAAAGCAGTTGGTCTAGCGTTTCCGGAGAAATTCTAAAAAAAATGTGAGAGAGGCTGCCACATTTATAAATATTTTTTTAATATACATACTATTTTTAACGCAGAATGAAAATATTGCATGAATTTCTAATTGTTACATTTATTGACAAAGACTTAAAACTTTTTTCGATTAAAAGATTTGACATTTCTCTTATTATTTCGTTTATTATCATGAACATTAACTTCTTTGTTCGGTAAAATATAAAATTATAGATTATTTGCATAGACAGTTCTATAGAGTAATTGTAAAGAAAATCAATTCAATCAGATTATTTGAAAACTCGATTAAAATTCGTACATAAAGGTTTGAAAGGACATTTGACTTTAACATTTGTTTATAGCAGCATTTTTATTTTTGAATTTTCGGTGCCTATAATTCAATTTGCTTTGCAATACATTTTTTGTGCCCGGCACTTAAATTGGTTATATTAAAATTTGAAACATTAATATATTGCATAAATGTCAGAAATAAAATGAATAATGGTGCTTTCTAGAAACAATTTGCTTCTGTAACTTCATACTTAGTCATTATTTAAAAATAAAAAATATAATATACGAACCATCGGGAAAAATATGGCTGTGCCAACTGTTGCAAAGCATAGCAGCAAACAAAGTTTCTCCATCTGAGGAAGATAATATATTATTAATTATAATGAATATATTTTAAACTTTACAAATTATATCAATGTATTTAATAAAATAAAATAAATAAATTTAGTTGATATTAATGCAACTAATTCCATAAAACTTTAAAAATCCGTCAATAACATATTAAAAAGAAATTTATTACCATATAAATACTTTATAATAAATATATTCTAGAGCCCTCACCTGATATATCTGTTTGCTCTCGTGGTTCCCAAGTTTAATAAACAAATTCAGCTGCATTATTAAAGAATATATACAAGCAAATTTTGTTGAAAATCGGCGCAGACCTCAGTTGAAGGCCATATTTCATTGACATGATAACACCGAAAGGGAAAACGTTAGTTATTGTTGTTATTATTTGGTTTGGTTTTCAGTCTCGCTCTTTCTTTTGAATCTATGGTCCAACTGCTTCATTCATGGAGTCGCACAATGCGTCACGTGACCTGAGACGATTCATATTACTTTCGCGCCAAAAGTAAAAAATTACAATGGAATGGAATGTAACTGAAGGTTTTTTTCTACTTATCTTTAGGAAAAGCGATTCAAACTCTCTGGCTAACAAGGATGGAACCAACAAATTCTATCTTTTATAAGCCGCGAGAAAATGAAATTTAATAAAAAGTTTTTAAGGATTATTTCGAGAAACAGCTCTATTATCACAAGATGCTCTACAATATCATACGATATATTTACGCTGTTGTGCGGTATTCAGAGTATCGTAGCAATATTTGGAGATATCGTAGAATATCTTGGGCTAATAGGGAAAACGATAATTACATAAAAGTTTTAAAGAATTAGCAGGTACAATTGTTACATATTCCATTTTTTCCTTCCTGTAAAAGCACTTAATTCTTTCTCTTTTTCTATACTTCTAAACCAGTGATTCTTTCAAGCCGTTCCCATTTCCTGTCATCTACAAAAATGGATGGCGGGGGGTGCATTCTCATAGGATTTGTTTATTCAGAATTAGACGTGAAGATCATGAAAATAATAATGAAATAAACATAATTTAATGTGTTCGATTGAATTTATTATAATATATTTTTAGTTGAATATTCCTTTAGAAATCTTTAATTAATATTTCACTTTATAATTTAATTTTCAACTTTGAGTTGGTGGCGAAGGTTTTCTGATAGAAAGCGGTCGTGAAAATACTTCCATCTGAAGAAGATCTTGAGTTCTAAAGTTTTAAGAACCCGGGTTTTAAAGAATTTTGTTTCAAATAATTACTTTCATATTTGACCGAAGAAGAAAAAGAAACATTCTGAATTTTATAGCAAACGTGATTTATTTCATATATTTAAATAACTCTTTTCCTTGTACGGTGCTTCCGAAACGCGTCGAATTTCAATTCTGACAAATTTTTATAATTTTCAAGAACTCCTTTAAGGTAACCTTTCATTTTAATTAAGTACTTCGAAACTAATGAATACATGCCGCTGTGGTAGTAAAATATTAAAAATAATAAAAACGAAATATTCCTTACCTAGTTGACTAAAAAAACTTAAAAATTTATTGGTTCAGTTCTCAAACATTTTATCAAACTGATAGTTTTCTTTACATACATAGACTTAATCCCCATGCCAATTGTTTATAATTCTGTACTTTAAAGGTAAACTATATTAAGCAACAATTTTAACTTTTTACAGAAGAGACAAGCGTAGTTCTAGAGCGCAATGCCTTGCAATGCGGAGCTCATTTTTTTAGAGCTATTATCTTCCGTTATTTTCAACCTGCAACTAAGATATTTTGCTCATCTGAAGGTACGGTGGGGATAATGCAAATATGATGAAAACATCAAAGTCAGCAAAACTGAAGAATTAAGGATAAAAGATAAGGAAGGCAAGAAACTGTCTTCTCTGTGGAAAGGGTATTTCGCATACATGCATTAAATTGCGCAAGTAAAATTTTCTCAAAATTGTTATGATTGATAGTACAAAATTATTTTTTCTGATCAACAAATTTCAGTTCTTAGGTTTCTTAGCTTGTTTGATACTTAAGTCCTTGCAGAAGCATAAATTTCTATTATTATGTGAAAATTTCTAGTCCTCGGTTACATACGCGGGGAAAAATTTGCAAAATATTTATAACAGATAAATCTTGAAGTTACGGAAAAATAATGGAGTTAGTGGAAGTTATTGTACAACTTAAATATCTATTGTTTAGAAGGTTGAACAACCAAGGTTTTAGATTTGAAGGGATTTGATTATCGGTTTCCAGCATCATGAGCCATACTCATAACGACACACTTTCCTCTGAAACTAATACCAGAGATTTTAAGAGACGCGAAACCCTAAACTCAGTGATTATGTATCTGAAAATTCTGTTTAAGACATATATGATGGACGACCATTAACTTTCTATAGTGATGTATATTCAACGTAGATGTAATATACGTTGATAAAGAAGCTGAAACTTCCTCATCCAAAGCACTGGTACACAAACCGTGGGTCGTGACCCTTCTGGGAGTCGCGAGAACATTTTTATGGGTCTTTAAATTCTAAGAAATTTATTTGAAAATTAAAAAATATAAGGCTTTTCTTCGAAAAGCGTGGTCTCGACCCCTAGAAGGGTCACGAAAAAATTTTACACAGAGTGAGAGGGTCGGAAATGAAAATAGTTCGCGCACCACTGATCCAAAGCATGATATTCCCAAATATATGGGGGCAATGGCGAATCCAGGACGGGGGGCTATCGATCTTCAGCCCCCCAGAGTTAAACCAGAATTCTTGATTTGATTTTAAATCACAACAACTGTTTGTTCTTAATTTCGAATTTTCTTTTTTTGGTGTTCTACATTTAAAAAAATATATATTGTGTGATTTTTTTTTCCATAATTCTATTTTGACGGTGTGCGGCATGGACTTTTGGGGCCTCGGTGTGTTTTTGGTGCTTTTGTAATTGCATGTTTTCATTTTAAAACATTTATGTGTTTACATTTTTATAATTGATGAGGTTTTCAGCTTGGAACTGTTGTATTCTCTGCAGTTACTTTGTGTGTGTGTGTGTGTGTGTGTGTG
>BGPR01046740.1:0-11966 GCA_013235015.1 Araneus ventricosus
ACAGTAAAAAGATTTTCCGTTATGATTTGAAAGAGATGATAAAAGTCGACTCATGTTTTTAATATAACAAAAATGGTTTGTTTCGGTATTGGAGAGGAAAAGCAAGTTGATGTGAGTAGCATATTTTTTCTCGGAAATATAGAGAGGGAACAAAGTTTTCTCATATCCGAAAACATTTATGGAAATTTCATTTAATGTTTCAAATTTCGGAACTTTATTTAGCGTGAATGGGAAAGTCATATCTGAATCAAATTTCAACTCGCTTACATATTCAGCGTATTTTGACACTCTCGATGAATGTGTTTTGGCGGGGTGAAGAGCAGCTAACACCGACCACATGAAACATTTATTATCATGATTTTGGACATTGACGATGCTATAAGTGGACTTTATCTTATCGGGTGTAGGGATGTATGAAGAGCCTGAAACAGGAGTGTAGGTAGCAACTTTTAGCTCTAAGTGTTCGATGTAATCAATTATCCACCCGCTCCCCCGTGCTTCGAATTCATCGAATGATGATTTAACTTTTGATAATGCGCTCTTAATATCGTTATTTACATTTTCAAGTAAAAGAGTTCGCATACATTCACTTCGGAAGTAACTAGTGCAAGTTTCTATTTCTTCAGCCGTTACCATTCTGAAGAAATGAATTTTAACAATTACAAACCATTTAATGGATGTTCGTTCGAGAAGATGATTTTCTAATCGCTCATAGAGAGGCTGTTTATTAAACTCTAAAAATTGAATTAAATCTTCGCGGTTTTCATCATCAGATGTTAAAATTTCCGATGTGAATGTATTTAAGCTCCTTGCAGAAACTGGAGGGGCATTAGAACGTTTTTTCTTAGCCGGGAGAGGGGGGTTTGAAGTTGGTGGGCGTTTCACTGTGGGTAATCTATTATGCGTTCGAATGATATGTTGGTCGAGCTTATCTTGTCTATAAAAAGTTTTATGACAAATGGTACAAATTTTAGTCTTAATCGATGTGTGAATTTTTTCATGACGAACTAAGTTAGTTTTAAATGTAAACTGTTTATCGCAGTGATTACATTGAAATTTGTTTGTCTGAAAAAAAATGAGAAAAAAATTAATTAATTAAAAAACAGTTCATGATACCTTAAAAAGAGGGGATCTGAATTTGATGAACGTTTTTACGGAGGAATTCTATTATGCATTCAAGCGAGCTTAATTAATGTGTATATTTTTACAAAACTAACTAAGATGGAAATTGTTTCTCACTAAACAGAATTTAAATATAATAAAACTAGCTGACATAAGAAAAAGAATCAATTTAAAAAGAATGAAAGTTAACTTACCATTTCAGAATCCATTTCCATATAAAGGGAGAGGGGTTCACCAGAAAATCACTTCCTTTTGTAAAAGAAAAAAAAATCAGCTCAATTGTAATAATAATAATAATAATAATAATAATAATAATAATACTCAAAGAAAATAAAAACGAAAAAAAAAATTACTAACCTCTTGGAACTTGAGTGTCGATGAGATGGTGTTGAAACAAAAACTGGAGTGTGTCTGAGGATGATGTCAATGATTGTTTTGTTTTATATCAATAAAAAGGAGGCGTTTCAGGTAAAAAGTTACTTATTATGAATCATGCGATCACGAGAGGTTTAAGGTCCAGCTGTGATTCTTTATCAGCAATCCGCTGAATCCAAAGTGCTTCTGAGAGTGTTAGTCTGCATGAGTCACTTACTATCTCTTGTTTGCACGATCACAAGATGTTAAAAGTCGAGAAAACAACTGAAATTCTTTAATCAGCAATCTGCTGGAAAAGATTTGCAGACGAAAGATTTTCTTTATTTTGACTCATAACTTCTAGAATGACTTCGATTACCCGAAAGCTTCTCGTTCGATAACGCTCGGAAAAAAGATTGTCTAAAATTTCGTTAACAATTTTTCAGAGAGCCGATATAAAATCATTTAATTGCGAGAAATGTGTTTAAAAACAGATTGAATTTAAATCCTGTAAGAGCTAAGAAATCAAAAGGAAAAAATAATAATTATAATAATTGTTAAATAAAAACACTTCAAACTTTGGAATTGTTAATTATGAGTATTTTTAAGCGTGAAATATTTAAACATTTTTGTTTTTAATGTTCGATTGAACCTTTCAACCACCGAAGCTTTTGTAGCGTTAAAAGTTGTAAAAAATTTAACTTTATTTTCTTTCAGAAATTGCTGGAACTTTTCATTTTTGAATTCGGTTCCCTGGTCTGTTTGCAGATATTGAGGACGACGTTCTTTAAATATAGAAATTAATTATATATATCATATTTAAAAATATTATTGACTCTAGATGGCAGCACACGAAAACTTTTTCTAATTTTAAAATCTTTAGTTAAACATCTTCCCAATAGATGGCGTTTGAAAAAGCGCGGGAATTTCAAATCTTAAAATCCGGTGATCCCCTGCAATGAAACTCTCATTTTTCCCCTACTACGAACAACAGGTTAATAAGTTGCACGAATTCCATCCTTCTGTCGGACATGCTATAATTTCTAACTTCTATCGGAGACAAGATGTCATTTTAACTCGCCTCAGAATAGGCCATACCAGACTCACACATAAACATTTACTATGTTCAGAGCCTCCTCCTATGTGCTCGAGGTGTCAATCTATTCTCTCGGTTAAGCATATTTTAATTGAATGTCCAAATTTTAATATCTTCAAACTTAACCGTTTTGGTAGAAACATTACTATACGAGACTTGCTGGGAGAAAATCCCCATCAAAACCTATTTTTATTTCTCAAAGATATTGGTTTTGACAAACTAATTTGAACACTTTTTTATAATCATGTACTTTTTAAAAGACCACTTTTAACTTTTTCCTTTTTGAAATAGAATATCTATTATTAACGTAGTAACATCTATGTACCATATGTTTGGCGCAGCATAGTCAAATATGGCTCTTGCGCCAGAAAACACAACACAACCAACCAACCTCCTATTGAGTTTTTTGCTATTTTCTTCTTTCCCTCGAGGGTAGGCGAGGGAGCTCTCCATGAGAAGCAGTTGCCGCTCTGTTTGCTTCTTGCTTCTCATGGACAGCAAATTACCCCCACGTGTTGGCCGTTCGTGGCGACCCCTTAGACGTGTGGTGCATTGTGATCCCCGGTGTATCAATCGGCCGGTATCCCAGCCGCTTGGCTGGTCTGCTTAAGGGGTTCAAGCGAAAGTGGCCAACTTCTGGGGCTTGGCGTTAAGGGTGATCAACGCTCCTGGAAGTGGCCCTTAGCGTATAGGTCCTGGCTAGCACCAAGGTGGGTACCGAGGCTGGGAGTGCCCAGAGCCGGCAACTGCCTTCCCTTGTTGGGCTCCGTGGTGGGCGGTGCCGTTGGAACCCGAATATTAAGCTGCCTTGTATGGGTAAAAAAAGTAAAAAATCTGTACTGCCTACTGAAGAAACAGACACTCTGAAAGAGAATTTGCCATGAACACGCACAGTGGATGTAATTTCCAAGACAGTTCGCTTCTTGGTTCTTTCAGTACCTAATAATAATTTATCAAAGAAATCTCCCTTTGCTATTCAAAAAGGTCTCGATGGGATTAGTAAAAATCTCAAGTCTAAAAAAACTTGCATCTGGCGATTTGCTGCTTGAAACAGGGTCGCTCTTCAAAGTAAAGCTTTTCTTAGTGCCAAAACCTTTCTTGACCTACCTGTGACCATTACTCCTCATAAGACTCTTAATTTTTGTCGAGGGGTTGTTTCTGATGACGAACTTTTATTCTCCTCAGACGACGAAATTCTTGAAGGTCTTTCTTCTCAGGGAGTTGTTAATGTTAGGAGAATCCTTACGAGAAAGGGAACTGCCACTATTCCAACCAAACACGTTATTCTGACATTTTCTTCTACTATTCTTCCATCCAGTATCAAAGCTGGGTATATAAATATTCGAGTGCGTCCTTATATCCTGTATCCACTTAGATGTTTCAAATGCCAGAAATTTGGCCATTCTCAAACTGCTTGTCGCGGGAAGCAAATTTGTTCCAGATGTGCTTCCGAGGGTCATTCTTATTCTGGCTGTCAGTTTAAGCCCAACTGTGCGAACTGCCACCAAGCTCATGAATCTGCTTCTAAATCTTGTCCCAAGTGGATATAAGAGAAGAAAATTCAAGAAGTCAGAGTCAAGAAAAAGCTGACTTATTCTGAAGCTAGGAAGTTGTTTCAGTCAGAGTCTGCAACATCTTATGCACAAATTACAAAAGTATCTAAACCTGCTATGTCCACACAGACTGATGAATCTCTCACGCAATTACCTTGTCCACCACTACAATCTATTAAAGTTTCTTCTCTTAATGAAACGCGAACTGGACTTTCGAAACAGTTTTCAGTTTCCAAAACTATACCGTCTTCTGACACTTTGAGCAATAATCCTGATCACCCTGTTGCACCTTCTGTTTTGCTCCGTTCGTTTGAAGTTCCTGTTTCCTCGCAACGGGATGGAACTTTTCAGCCTGCTAATTCAACTGAACCCAAAAGAAAGCAACCATTCACGGGCACATCTGTGGGTGACGAGAATGTGGAAATCCTCCCTATGAAGAAAACTAAAGTCGTCCTACAGTCACTTGAATTTGATGCTGATGCAGAAATGAGTGCTTCGACTTCAGATGAGAGTGATATCTTAGAATACAATGCTAGTGAATCCCTTGACGATCCACCTGAAAACCCACAAGCTTCAGGTACTTATTCTGACAAATCTTTTAAAAAGAAAGAGAAATTATCAGGTATGAAAAGTGGCTATCCACTCAACATGCCAACAACGAGCAAATACAGTTGACATTACTAGTACTTTTTTAGAGATTTTTTAACCCTTTGACTGCTCAAACTTTTAATACTTTTTACGTCAAACTCATCTAATTTTCAATGACATTTACATGATTACAGATTCTAAGAACTTTTAGTGCTTTAGCTTTTACAAGTTGTTGTTCCTTTACAAGTGTTTTAATTACATGTAACTAATATTTTAACAATTTGTTTGGCGCAGTATAGTCAATTATGGCTCTTGCGCCATAAAAAGTCAACAGTCCAACCTCTTTCTTACAGAGGTCTTGCGCCATTAAACCCCAACCAACCAACCAACTTTCTTACAGAGGAAGCATTTGGTAGCAATTTTTTTCGATATAGAAAAAGCATATGACCGGACATGGAGGTACGGAATTTTAAAAGATTTACATGATCTGGGATTAAGAGGGAACCTACCCATTTTTATTAGAAATTTTTTAAAACTCAGGAAATTCCGAGTAAAAGTGGAATCCGAGTTCTCTGAATTTTTTATCCAAGAGGAAGGTGTTCCTCAAGGTAGCGTTTTAAGTGTTACTCTTTTTATTTTAAAAATTAACAATATTTTAAAACAATTGCCAACTTCTGTGAGAGGTTATTTATATGTTGATGACCTGTACATTTCTTGTTCAGGGACAAATATGAATTTTATTCAAAGACAATTACAAACTGCTGTAAATAATATTACACAATGGTGCAACAGTAACGGTTTTAGCATCTCAACATCTAAAACAGCTGGTGTACATTTTTGCAGAAAACGGAACTTGCATCTTGACTCAGAAATAAAATTATATGGTGAAATTATAACATTTGTAAATGAAATCAGATTTTTAGGGGTTATTTTTGATAAAAAGCTCACATTTCTCCCTCACGTCAAACAGTTGCGAAAAAAAAGTGAAATTGCCTTAAATATTTTAAAAGTCTTATCAACGACAGCTTGGGGAGCTGACAGAGATTCAATGCTCAAAATATATAGGGCTACAGTACTCTCCAAGCTTGATTATGGTTGCACAATTTATGGCTCAGCCAGGAAAGGCGTTTTACAGAAACTAGATCCCGTACACCGTATAGCTCTCCGTCTCTGTTCGGGAGCTTTCAGAACATCTCCTGTAAAAAGCCTTTATGTTGATTGCTACGAACCGGCCCTTGAACTGAAAAGACAAATGTTATCACTGCATTATTATTTTAAAATCCAATCGAATGCGAATCATCCATTTAACGATTTTAAGCTTCGCCCATTTCTTCTTCGATTACAAGATGCAAGAAAATCATTCATACCCGTGTTTTTTACAAGAGTTCATGTCATTCTTTCTGATTTAAACCTGCTTTACCTTCATGTAACCCCACAACCGAAAACTAATTTTCCTCCTTGGGGAATTCCTGTGGTGCAATTTTTAAATCCTTTTCAAACTTTTATCAAATCCGACACGGCTGATATCATTTATCAACAAATTTTCATTGAACATAGACAGGAATATGATGATTTCATTGCAATTTTATACGGACGGTTCAAAATCAGCTGATCATGTTTCGTTTGCCGTTGTATTCCCAAACATAACTTTTTCTTTTAAACTTCATTCATCTTGTTCGATTTTCACGGCAGAAATAGCTGCTGTTTTACTTGCTTTGGAAAACATATCTGATTGCATGGAAAGAAAGTTCATCATCTACACGGATTCACTAAGTGTTTTAGAGTCTCTGAAATCATTTTATATTCATTCTCATCACCATCCTTTGGTTTTAAATGTTTTACATCTTTTAAATAAACTTGCATCGCGTGATTTTAATATTTTATTGTGTTGGGTGCCATCTCATGTTGGGATTGTGGGCAAATGAGGAAGCAGATAAGGCCGCCAAATTGGCGAATACTGTAACTAATTCTACTGTCCCTTTGACTGATTTTAAAAAATATACTAAATTCCTCTTTTATACAAAATGGCAGAGACAGTGGGACACGGAGACGGAAAACAAGCTTCACTCTGTTAAACCACATGTGCAACCTTGGCCTTCTCTAACGACCAGGAAAGCGGATACGCTCCTCACCAGACTACGAGTGGGTCACACTCGATATACCCACCGCCATCTACTGTTCGGAGAACAGACACCAATGTGCTCTCAATGCAACTGTAGTATGTCGGTTAAACACATCCTATCTGAATGTCCGAATTTTAACTCCCAACGTTTAAAATTTTTTAAAACGAATTCTGTTGATTTATCTCTTTTACTCGGCAAGACTCCACATGTGAACCTTTTTGCTTTTTTGAGGTCAATTGGTTTTTATCCACATATTTAAGCAGTGCTCCTTATTGTTTTTTCTTCCCATTAATTTTTTATGCATTAATTTCATACTTTTATATTGACGGATCTCCACATATTTTGGCGCAGCATGGTCAAATTTATGGCTCTTGCGCCACAAAACCAAACTCAAACACTTACCACTGTTCCAAAAAACGATAACATCTGTACACATCCGTCTGCATTAAAACCTTTTGGGACCGCGAAACCTAATTCTGTTGACACTTAACTTCTACCTATTGCTGTTCTCCCTCCATTAGAAAAACAACTTTTACAATCTCGGGAATCTGATACCGATGCCGAGATGAGCTCCTCTTCATCAGAAGAGGATGCCTTAGAGTATGACTTGTCAGAGGACTTTGAAGACTCACCTGCAGTTATCAGTCCTCCTCCCTCTTCCAAACCTGAAAATCAAACAAATACAAAAACAGGTAGCATTCCCAGGCAGCAAAACATCATCGGCCAAACATCACCCGCCGACGTTCACATCGTTGCTGCGACATTTTTCGCGACGTCGCCTGGTAGGTGGGTATGCACCACCGCTTTGCATTGGCCAATGGCCGGGAAGAAATAGTCCCAAACGGTTTTACGAGCTTTGGCCGATGCATTTCCGACGATTACCGATTATAGGGCGATAATGGGGCGAGGTCAAATCTACTAATTACCGACGTAAATGCAAGCATTTTAATCCGAGGTTCATGCTTTACTTTTTTTCACTTTAATAATTATGCGTTACAAGTGATTTAATCAATAGACGAGAAAATTTAAAAAGTTCATTGAAACAGACATTTCCTTAATTATATTACAATGTGGAATATGTCTTCTAATAGTTTTTTTTTCCTACTAATCAAAAGTAGAAATTTTAACAAAGCTTTTAATATTAGTGATAAATAACGTGTGTAAACATCTGCTAAGGAATTTAATTTACAATTATTGTATAACTATACAAGTAATTTTAACAAATAAAACAATAAATTGCAAGGTGTGCTGAAGCTAACAGGCATTTTTTATAACCTGCTCACAATTTATAACTAATGTTTCAGTAACTCTGAATCTGTTCACAGTTCTAGTATTATAAATGCTAATATTACTCCTTTTATTGATAAATAACTTTTATTTATGTTTCAGCCTATAAAAAGAAGTGGTATAAGTTTTATACTATTTTTATATCATTCCTGTTAATTTTATCCTCTTAATTTATTGAAGAAATAAGCATTATAAGTTTTTATTTCATCATTTTAAAAAAACGCGTCTTTAAATTGAAAAATTAGTCGAGTAAATAACAACCTATGAAAATTATTTTATCTCAAAAAATAAATGTAATTGGGTCATTCTTCAGAAAATGTACATTTTCCATCATATTCATTTTACAGCAAATCTTCAATCAATAATTGATTAAACAATGTTTCTCAATAGTGGTAAAAATATATCTATTTAAAACGGTCGCCAAATTTTTATGATGATCTTTAATTTATTATTTATTTCGTTCACAGTATGTGAATTCTCATCTGCGTGATATGCCACACACCTGGTGTGACTGTTAATAATGTTCAATAACTTGCTTAATTGATAAAACATATTTAAATATTTATTATTCCTGCCACAAGTGTCTCAAATATTAAATGCTTAAGCATATTTTAAATTTTTATATTTCGATTTAGTTTGTTTTAGAGCAACAATGAATGGTGTCATACAATAAATTCTCTCCTCCGTTACCCAAACATAAAATGAAAATTTTAAAATCATAAATGGCAGTATAGCTAACACATTGTTCCCCATGATGCATGTCATCCATCTTGTTTATTACAGCTACAAAAAGTAAATGAACTTTTAGTTTAGAGACAAGTAGACAGATTTTGTTTTTAAGAAACAAGTTTGGTTATTCAAAAATCTCACCTCCTTGAAATTCAGGTTTATAAAAATACAATTTTATCTGCTTTAATATGCATGTGTAGATTGCAATACCAAAAAAAAAAAAAAAAATTCCCCTGAAAAAGCATCCATTAAGCCTATTTTTATAGAAAATTCCTCACCTCTGTGACACCCTTTTCAATTTCATTGTCAAGGGAGTGAGATGCATTGTTTTCAGCCAGCAATTTGAGACTATACTGATATTATACATGTATTAAACACAAATTTAAAACTCATAAAAATGAATGAATTTAAGCTATATCTTAATAGCGATATTTAATTTTGATTATATTGAGATAATTAAGTTAATTCATTAAGATAATTAATAATTTCATTTTCCAATTATCTGCAAGAGCTGGTTAAATGTTTACAATTTATTTTAGTGTAGTAATTATTAATTTTCTTGTGTTTTATATCACCTCCATGAAAAAGGTTATATATGTTTTTATTTACGAGTAAAATAATTTTAATTTAGTAAGGCCATTGTTCATGGTAACTTCTAGTAAGTAGAAGAAGTTTCATATAAAAATGAAATTTAAGGTTTTGAAATGGTACATTTTCTGTAGAATGACCCAATTAAACTTTAAAATTTTTTATATACATAACAATTGAAAGGTGTGCAGAATTCCCAGATATAATACATTTTTTGAAAATTCCTTCCTCAATTTATCATAAAGTAATATTTATATGTACAACCAGTAATTAAAATATATTTACAATGCTGTTGTAATATTAATTATGCCAATATTGCTTTTTTATTGAAATAAATATAAATTTTCAGTTTATTTTCTCCTTCCTTTATATCATAGCATATAAAAATTACGAGAGAGGAGTTTCACTTTTGTGCTTTACAAACTGCCTGATCATTTTGATTCTTTACTCCCATTCATAACTGTCTCAATTTATTCAGTAAGGAAACATCAATGTTCATCAATAAATTCACTTTATTTCACTATTAAAAAATCTGGCTATGAATAGAATCATGATAAATAGAACGAGTAAATTACAAATAATAAACATTAATTGGCCAGATAGAAAAATTTCACAAATTTATTTATACAAGAATTTTATTTTCCAAAGTTTGCCGAGCTGCTTAATCGATGAGATCTGCCCCCCTATCTGTCCTTTGCGTACACCAACCACTTCTTCACGCTATTTTCTACCTCGTGGTCTGTTGTTTTCTCAAACATGGAGTGCTCCCTCACCGACGCTGAAATACAAAAAATAAAAATTTTATAAACAGAAAGCTAGAATAAAAAACATTTTTCTCTTAACCCCATGCCCCTCAGGGGCACATCTTCTTTAGATGTGACGGGATTCACGACCCCGAGGTACCCTAGTGTCTGCTCTCCTTTCGAGTTTTGCCTCCTTTTTGAGTTTCAACTTTTTTCTTCCTTCCCTCGAGGGTAGGCGAGGAAGCTCTCCATGAGAAGCGGTTGCCACTCTGTTTGCTTCTAGCTTCTCATGGACAGCAATATACCCCCACGTGTTTGCCGTGCGTGGCGTCCCATTAGACGGTGGTGCACTGTTGGTCCCCGGTGTATCAATTCGGCTGGTATCCTAACTGTCTGGTTAGTCTGCTAGGGATCAAGCGAAAGGGTCATTCTCTGGGGCTTGGCTTTAAGGGTGGTCAACGTTCCTGGAGATGACTCTGAGCGTATAGGTTCTGGCTAGTACCAAGGCAAGTGCCGAGGCTGAGATTTTTCAGAGCCGGTAACTACCTTCCCTTGTTGGGCTCCGTGGTGGGCAGTGCCGGCGGGACCCGAGTCACTTTTTAAACTTTGCATGGGTCCTGCAAAAAAACCTCCCTTCAGTGGGCAATCTTCTCTTCAAAGTTATGATTCTTTTTTCATTATTAAACGTATATCTGAAACAGATGAAAATTTTGGAACTGTTTCTCCTTTTCTCGTGGAGAAAGCCATTACTGGCAGTGTTAGCATTGTTTCATCAACAAAACTAATGCGGTCAGGCGACTTGCTTGTTGAGGTTGCTTCTCGCAGGCAAGCGCAACAAATCCTTAAACTAAATTCTCTGTCCACAATACCAGTTTCTGTAATGCCACATTTGACTCTCAATACCTCAAAAGGTGTCATTACCTGTGGGAGACATTTAAACCTTTCCATTGAGGAAATTACGCAAGAATTGAGTGTTCAAGGGATAAAAGATGTTCGACGCATTAACATTCGCCGCAACGGTGAGCTTATACCAACAAAACACTTTATTCTAACCTATAACACACCTCGATTGCCGGAATACATAAAGGCTCTATACGTTCGATGTTCCGTAAGATCTTATATTCCCAATCCATTAAGGTGTTTCAAGTGCCAGCGTTTTGGCCACTCCAAAACAAACTGCCGCGGGACACTTACTTGCGCCTGTTGTGCAGTGGCTGGTCACGAAAGCACTGGATGCACTGAGGCTGAAAAATGTGTTAATTGCCAGGGTACGCACACATCTTTCTCACGTGCCTGCCCGAAATGGGAACTTGAGAAAGAAATTGTCACTCTAAAGTTCAAGAACATCTCCTTCCCTGAAGCTCGACGACTAGTCAAAGCTCGGACACCAATCGAAGGTCAGAGCTACGCTTCTGTCGTCGACAAGAACCATCCCGCTTACCAGACCACCCATTGTCCACATTGCCACCATGTAGTCACTATGTCCAATTTCCCATCCGCTTCAAAATCTTCTGAACCAATAGCGTCTTCATCAACCGCTCCAAATAGAAACACCTCCCATCAGTCTAGTTCTAGAACTCCCGAGGTCTCACCAGCTTCACAAGATCCATCCGGATTTCAAATAGTCAAAAGTAAGAAAAAACCGAAATTGTCTTCTAAAATTCAATCTGTTAAAAATAATCAAAACCCGACACAGCCTCAAAATTTTTGAAAAAGTCGTTATCTGCTTCAGTAGTAGCTCAGGATAAAAGTAGCAAAAATAAAAATGATATCAATGAAACAT
>BGPR01046741.1:0-11965 GCA_013235015.1 Araneus ventricosus
CACTATATATCGGAACATGCTGAAAGTTGGATCTCATAATCGATGTTCATATCGGTTCCCCCTGCTGATTGCAAGACAGTAAATTTCCAGGATGCAGTTTGCAGACTCTCAGTGTCACTGGACCGTAGAAGATTGAAGACGTGTCATCTAGTCGGATGAATCACGGAGCCAACTGCATCGTGCAAGTGAGGCGGAGGTTTTTTTAAAAAAAAACATTTCTACATTTCTGTAGAATAGTTTTTGATGGATTCGTGGGGTTCAGAGTAATGAATGTGATTAAGAAAACAAGGATTTTTCAGTTTGCCCTTCACAAAACTATCCACACTAGAGTCTTATGAGCTGGGATATGTTGACATAATAAATTATTGATGGATAACCCGCAGTTATTAAATTGACACTATCTCTAGAAATGCGTTTTGAGATGCAGTTGTTTCTGAAGAACATTATAGAAAGATTTTTAGTTTTACATTTACCAAAACTTCTTGTTGTTTTATTATACATCTTTGTGTTACTGACTGAAAGCAGATAGCTCACTGCAAACTCTTCGGTACAATTTGTAACACAAAAATGGGAATTACTTCCAGCCTAAGAATGCCGAATGTACAATTTGTAATAGTGAACTTGAAACTGTCTAAACTTCTGGTTGGTTACTGATTCTTTAACCTTCCAGCGGGTGCGAGTTTTCAAAAGATACTTGTATTGTGCATCTTATTATATATTTATATCGTTCTTTTATAAATTTAAGTGCAATTTTTATTTATAAAATCTTTGTTTACTATTAAACTAATAAATACAGATAACATAAATAAAAGCTGTATTTATTTTTGTAAAACAGCACAATATATTTATGTAATACGATGCACGATATGTCGTAAAATTTGTGCAGGCGCGCCCGCTGGAAGGTTAAATGATTCCAAACCTTTTTATGCCAAATAAGGATGCAAATTTCAACGTCAAGACGTATCTGCTATTACTTTTAATTTTTCATCGTTATCACCGAGAATATTTTATTAATTCATAGCATTTGCATGACCTTAACAGTCTTCAAAACTCAATACTGATAGTTTTTTGGAATGAGGCAGAATGTTCTCTTAGGGATTTGTACTCCCTGTCACAATGGAAACATGTAGAAGTATAGAAGAAATAATATCAATACCTTGGTGTATAGTTGATTAAATCTGAGATGGATTGAGACTAGTCTGCTATTAAGTAGATACTTTAAACGATCTGTAATCATAGTGCATTTAGAAGAAATATTCATAATATATTCTGAGGAAAAAAACGTCATGTGAAACTGAGTTTTTTAAATGAAAATGTTAAAACTGTTTATCTTATTGCTTATTAAACTTTTCATATATTCTATATTTCAATTTCTGTTGAACTTTTGAGAAAAGATTTCACGGAAGTATTCGTTTTCCGGTGGAAAAGAATTTAAAACAAATCTTAAGTCTGTTCAAAGACTATGCCTGAAATCTCTCTTGAAAAAAATTAAATGTACCTATTTTTATTATGTATTTCTTGAAACATTTTTATGAAATATAAAACGCTTTCTTTATGAAGAAAGAAAACGGAAATAATTTGACCATTAGTTACTGTTAATAAAAAGACATCATTATTTTTAGTTTAGTAACTCCTTGGTGTAGAAGCGAATTTAAAAATAAATATTTTTAATGAAGAAAGTATTTGTTGTAAAAAAATTAGAGCACTTTTTATGAAGTGCGATGAGAAAAAGAAAATAAATAAAAAATTATAAGATATTTTATTTGTACAGGGTGGTCATAACTTATTCGACCCATTTCAAAAATTAATATAAAAAACTAATAATGTTACAACTGCGTTTTTTTTTAAATGAGAGAGCAAACAAAAAATGTTTTTTCAGATAGGTGGCGTACCATTAAGGCGTCCTAAATTTGCTACAGCGAGATATTTCCATACGCAATGGCTACCGATCAGCAGTAGCTGATGAGTGTTTTCTGGTTTCCTTCCTTAGTTTTTCTCGAATATCTCGAAAACTATTCAGTTTTAGAATTACAGTTGATTTAACAAGTTAAAGAGTGTAAATTTCCCTACAAATACATGCTTTTATTTTTCTTCTAGCTTTGCTTGTTTCGCAGATAATGGCTCTCAAAATTGGGAGATGCCCAATGATTTCTGACCACCCAGACCACCGTAACGGAGCGTTGCCTATCTGAAAAAAAAACTTTTTTAAAAGTTGCTCTCATTTTTAAAAAAACCGTAGTTGTAACATTATTAGTTTTTTTTATTAATAATTTTTGAGATCGGTCCAATAATTATTGGAGCCCTTTCAATTTCCAGTTTATGCAAGTAATGACGACTTATGACACTAAGTGCTAATCCCCGTCCTTAGTAGATTATAGCACAATAGATTGGCGGCTACGAAAATCAAAATTTTCAATTTCTGAAAAAATAGTACGTGATGGAATTTTTTGACTATTTTTCCTGGAATCAGCTATTGGTTCCTAAATACTTTTTTGGTTGCAGAACCGTACAATTTTTTACCACCCTGTATAATAAAATATCTAGGAAAATGGCACATTTCCCTCGATTTTCATCTTTTCTTTATTAGTTAAAAACTAGAAACAATTTGAATTATTTTAAAATAGTATTTGTTCCAAGAAACATATTTTATAATTTCTGTTTCGAAAACATATCACATAAACCCTCTGTGAAGAAATACGTACAGGGTTGATATCAACAGAAAAAAAAGTGGAATTTTTCTTTCTTTTTTCGTAATAAAGTGCCAGGTTATTGTACAGTTGCGCGTATTATATATTAAAATACTTGTATTCTTTCATTTAAAACTTAACTAAGATTTTTTATACATTCCAGAATGTATTCCAGAATGAGAAAACGAAAGATTACGCAACTTGATTAAGCATGAAATCTTTGACTTTCTTCAATTAGATGAAAATCAAACAATGAGTTAAAGGTACTTCATTTCCGTACAGTATAAAATTTATTTCTCTATAAAATGTATGATGAACCTAACTGAAACTGGAATATTTTAGGCATTGCCTTCCAGTAACATATGTATCAGAAATACGTAGGTGAATAACACATGTTTACAAGAAGGCTTAAGAGAACTTTGGCTGTTGGAGTATTTTGCTAATGCTTAAGGTGCTTTTACTTTAACACTCTGACTCCTAAGCCGACCTTTAACCGGCCATGCAACTTCTATACTAGTGGGGAGGATTTCGGCCGGTTGCTGTTCCGAAAGGTGGGAGAAGGACACTCTGACTCCTAAGCCGGCCATAACTGGCCATGCAACTTCTATACTAGTGGGGCAGATTTCGGCCGGTTGCTGTTCCGAAAGGGGAGGGGAGATGGGCACTCTGACTCCTAAACCGGCCTTAACCGGACATGCAACTTCTATACTAGTGAGGCGTATTTCGGCTGGTTGCTGTTCCGAAAGGCGGGAGAAGGCAGTTGGGCGAGTGGTCATTAAAGGGACCCTTAGGTGCGAGATAAGAGATGAAAGGTCTGCCATTCATGTCTCTCACCACCCGTAGGGAAGAGAAAAGCGGAACGCGGCGGACGAATACATTCCACAGATCAATTAGTAAACAAACCTCCGTACACAACTGTACTCAGATTTTGAGAACTCTTAGTAGTCAGAGGATTAATTCATTGTGTCATATGCATAAGCATCTCATGTTTAAAAATAATACTTTTCTGTTTAATTTAACCGAAATTGATCGACATTTGAGGACTAAAAGTCGTAAACGCTGTTATTGCCAAAAGCGACAGTTCATTGTGTCAGATGCATAAGCATCTCATGTTTAAAAATAATACTTTTATGTCTAGTTTAACCGAAATTGATCGACAGTTGAGGACTAAAAGTCGTAAACACTGTTACTGCCAAAAGCGAAAGTATTCTGAAATAGCAAAAATCTATTCGATGAGTTTGTAGGGACGTGACATTAGCGACCTCTGAACGCGTTCTTCTGAAGCATTTAGGGAACGACCCGGCACTCTTCATGCTTACCACATTATTAAGCCTTGTTCTATTGACACTTTAAAGGGAAATATCATACGGAATCTCTGCCGTGGTCATTAAAATTTCAGCAAAATCCATGTCACTCGCAATAATTGTATTTCTATGAGGCTGTTTCTGTGTCTGGTTTATTTTTTTCTTTATTCGTCTCATTTCCATTCTTAGTGCTTCCAATGTTCTTATATACTGTAGTTAAAGCAGTGATTGAGACTTAGCAGAAATGGTTAGCACTGATACTTAAGTACACAAACAAATCTGCGTTCTTTTATCGTGAAAAACGTTGTCAGGGTTTTTTCGGAATTTACATAGTTTACCGCATTTACTCTTCAATTCGTTTATTGTCATCGTGGTGCATATCAGTTGAGCAAGTGTGAATTCGGTGTAGACCAAGTGTGAATTCGGTGTCGACCAAGTGTGAATTTAGAAGATATTGCTCATCTTGCAGGTGAAAAAAGATGTGATGCCTCAGCACAGCGTAAGGCAACGTGTAGATGTTAAATGGCCTGAGTGGTGACATTGACCAAGTGACTCTGGTCTCATGTGAATTGGCTTCATTAAGATTCCACTTTCTAAGGCACTTTCGAATTTTCTGTAAAGTTTTTCCTAACCCTTTGCGGACAGGTGACATTTTAGAGCACTCAGATCAGGTTGGCGCACTTTATGCGCCATCCGGTTTTTTCCAACTCTGCGCTTATTTAATTATACCCAATTTTATTTTTTATTGTATAATAAGATTGGAGGTATAATGGATGGATGATAGAAACATTTGTGTTCGAGTTTGAGTCGCTATATTCTTCGTGAACTGGATTGCCCTCCACGTCATTCTCAGAATCACTTTCTTGGTCGCTGTACTCAGTCACTTCTCCATCGAAATATAGTGCATCAGATTCTTCCTGGCTGCTATTTTCTTGCTTAATTCTTCCTAAACAGCCGAATATTGCTCAGTAGGGATAATTTCCCTCCATTTCGAGATATCAAAGTTTTGGGTATGGAGAGCGTTTCATGCACTTTCAAATGCAATCAGGTCGAAATGATTGATCCATTGTCAATAGAAACTGTCGGAGAAAGTAGGAGGAATGTTAGTACGAGGTTAGAGAGGTGGCGAGCTCACCACTTTCGATAATTTTTATTCAGCCTATGGTACATACCCTTTGCCTTACTCTATACACCATACCCGCCTGCATAGGTTTAAATAGTTTATGACATGGTAAATACCTTTATTTTATCTACTTATGGGAAAAAGGATATAACTGTATTCGAGGCCAGCAATCATGAAAACTATAATAGTTTTAGCTCATTAAATCCTCTATTTTTAATGCAATTTTTCTTTAATGTATCTAAAATTTAAAATTTTCTAAAATCGATTATTAAAAATCAAGGCTCTAATATTCAACCATGTTTGTGTAATAATTTTTAATAGAGGCATAAAAACACATCTGTTATTTAGAGATTGAAATCAGTTTATATAGAGAGATCTATTCCATTCCTTACTTAAATAAAATTACAATCCCACTTTCGAACCTTTACAACCGTAAACCAAACGTCGGAAGTACATTAGTGCAGTAATTTTTGTTGAATACAATAAAACAGGAGCATTAATAAGACAGCTGGAAATCCGGTAATAGACTTTTTCAGTTTGATAAGAAAGTATGATCAAGAAAAAGATATCGAATATTATTATGTAGAATGGATGAAATAGCTTGATGCTCGTTGATATGATGATGAAAACGATGATTCAACAGGTAGTACTGGCAGATCTTCAATATCCTCCTTAACTTAGTACAATAAATGGGTTGCAACATCTTAAGACTTATCCTCATCTCATTTATGTAACATCTTTGGCATTCACAGTTTGAGGGTCCGACGTGATCTTTCTTGTCTTTTATTTTATCATAAGATAATGATGTCATTGATTGCAGTGGCATATTGAGTCGTGTCACTTTTTCTGTGCCGACTAGAAGTCTGAGGAAGAGTTGCTTATTTGTAAATGTATTTACCAGGTTTAATTACATACGTCATTTTTTTTATTTATAAATTTTACAAGATTTTAACAAGTATTCTGATTATCTTGATGTGTTTAATATGTCTTATGGCGTTTTTAAGACTGAACGTTTGCGGCTTTTGTGTTCTTGAAGTGTTTTTATTTTGTGTGATTTTTATAATCGTGTTGTGTTTTTAGTGATTTCTGTGTCTATCTGTTGTTTTCATTAATCTATTTTTTACGGCTATTTTAGTGTTTGTTTCTGTATCATGCACTCCGTAATTGGAGTTTATTCCGTAATGTGCATTTTCTAAATAAATAAATAAAGATCAACCGGAAATTTGGAATATATTTTAACTAGTCTCTTCTACCATTTTGCTATAATCAAGACCGGATTTACACATTTTTGCGTGTTAGGTTAAGCAGGCAATTCTGCTCCTCGGGGGGGGCCCTCCCCGAAAGAAGAATTGGTCCTTGGAAAGCATACGAAAAACGGCGAAAGAAATACAAAATATTTGCATCGATTCTTAGTATAGAATTTTGTTCTTATTTAGTGCCAAACTTGCATTTCACTACATTAAATGATGATGCATGAACAAGCCATAATTTGTGCATATTTCATTTTGAAATAAAAATCTCTGACGGTTTTGCTGATCACAATTTTCAGGTTCACCTGAACAATCTAAACTGTGTATAAAAGAAGAAACAACACATTTTAAGTACTACTGTCAGCAAATACATAGAAAAGGACCAATATGAAGTATGAATCTTTTGAAGTCACTGCCGTTGATTAAAATATGGAATTTTCCTTTAACCCGTGGTTTTACTGAGTCTGTGCGAGAGACATGCTGAAGGCTCTTGCCTGTGAATAAGCACGACAGCGAAATGAATCTACAGCTCTATTTATTTCAGGTGTATGGATGTAAATAAAGAAATACAGCATTTTATATTACATCTTCAAATTGACACGGAGCATTTTGTAAATGCAGTCAAACCCCGTTTCAACGAACGTTCATCTGACCAATCCAGAAGTTCTCTTATATCCAATTTCTTAAATATTGACCACACAAAATTTTCTATAAACCTTAAATGCATTTCTTTGCTGAACAAATTAATTACACTAAACTGCAATTAATAATAGGATAAAATGAATTAAAATAAATATTTGTTCTTAAAAATTGAACAGCGAAATTAGTTGTACTTACATATATTTCTCTAAAGTTTGAAAGTAGGCAATGGGTTTTCGTTAAAGAGCTGAAACAAAGATCTGAAAAGTGGAAATTTTTGTTCACTATGTCCGAATTCCTTATTTTTGAAGAACGTCACAAGCATTTGAAAATACATTAGTGGCATAGGAGTTCGGCTGGAACCATTTGATAAGTTCGTTATAAAAGAGGGATTGTTATATCCCGGGTTCGTTATCTTGGGGTTTGGTTATTTCTTTAGTATGAGCTAGCGTTCCTTAAATATCGATAGACTATCGATACTATCAAGCCAAATCGATAGTATCGGGTTTTCGGAATTATCGACTGAAACAATCGATAGTATCGACTTTCTCAAAACTACTTCGATACCATTGATAGTAACAATAGTTTTCTCCCAGGAAATACTATCGATAGTCGCATTTCAGTCAATAGTTTAAATACTATCGACTGTAATTATCGATAGTTTCAAAACTATCGACTGGAACTATCGATAGTTTCTAAACTATCGAATGGAAGAACACTTATCGATAGTATCGACTTTCTCAAAACTATTGATACTAACAATAGTATCGAAAGTTTTCCCCCGGGCAATGCTATCGATAGGCGCATTTTCAGTCAATAGTTTAAAAACTATCGACTGTAACTATCGATAGTATCGATAGTTTCTAAACTATCAACTGGAACTATCGATAGTTTCGAAACTATCGACAGTTTCTAAACTATCGAATGGAAGAACGCTTATCGATAGTATCACCGGGGAGAAAACTATTGATAGTATGGATAGTTTTGAAACTATCGTTGTTATCGATAGTTTGGTAAAACTATCAACTGCACTATCGATAGTTGAACTATCGATGTTTAAGGAACACTAGTATAAGTGTCCTCTCTGACCGTTGAGCCGTATACAGTAGCCTAGGTTGTCCTTAAGGGATATCTGGCACTGGTTAGAAGTCATTAAAGAAGGAAACAGGCTGACAGTTTATTTAATGAGAAATATCTTCATCTGGATTTGGCAATGAGTTGAGCAATATTTTCTAGAGTATGGATTATAAATCTCCTTCTTCATTTTTGGTTAGAATGCAAGAACATTCCTTAGAGATGAATTTGGTGCCATAATACACCAGTTGAAATAGTTTTTTCTTGTCTTCTTAAAATAATTTGCTTGATTGGATATTATCAAACGATAATGCAAGTTTCCTTTTCTCTTTTATTAAGCTGTAATAAAGGATTTTTAAGCTGCAATATTATAGTCTATTAATATCCTAACATAATTCCGTTATCTAAAGAAAATCGTCAGAAAATTTCAAAACGTCAATAAATAAATAAAAATTACCTTCGAAACCAGATGTAATACATCTGATAAACTGATAAATCTATCAATATTTTGTTACACAAAAGTTTTTGATTGATATTTATGTCAACTGCAAAAGATTTTAATTTCAGCATGATGGAAGGATCAATAGGATACCATTTCTGTGTTTGTTTCTTTTTCTATTTGTTTTCAAATAAATAAACATTAATTCGAAATCACGGTCAACATTTATAATTTCAATAAGAGAAATTCTTATGGAAATCATTTCGAGTTGCCTTTCCGCTGGTTTTAAATTGCCACATTATTTATACAGAAATATACGTAAATGTAAGGTTTGGATTTGTAAATACAAAACCCTTGTACATATGCAAGCAATATTTATCCTATTATTTTTCTTGGTATCTTAAGCAAAAGTAAACTTCTAAAAGTTCAATTAAATCAGCTACAACTAAATGCATTTATTTTTATCACGGATAATTTCAAATTATTTTATCATCTTTCACTTAGCGATATGAGAATGATTCCAGGAACCACATGAGGAAAAAATTTAAAATTTATACTTGAATTCGAAAGATGCGGTGAGTATTTAGTTAATACTTTTATAACAAGAAGCCCCTATTTGTTGATAAAAAACTAAACATGGAGCAATTGATTTACTTTTAAGCTTAGTATATTTATTACAAAACAAGATACATATTTTTTCAGAAGGGTTATGCCACATTAGAATTTGTCATTTTTACAGTCACCTCTGTAACAAGAAAATTGAAAATCTTTTCATAATTACTATTTATTTGTTTACTTGGGCAAATATGATGTTGCCTTTGATAGATTTTCTATAGCAGCAATAAAAATGTTTTGGTAAATTTAGAGATTAAAATTAAAAGGGAAGTAAGATGGGATTTGGGGAGGCTACACCTGAATATATTTTGATTTAGATTTTCTTGATCAATAGAAAATGTTACAAACTTTTTACGGTGAAGAGTTTTTCGCAGTCAAAAACCTTCGCGAAAACAATGTTGCCATTGTAGAACAAAATACATTGTTTAGAATTATCTTCAAGAAAATTAATTAAAGTAAGCTGTTTGAAACTTCAAAAATCCCTTGAAAACCAATTGGAAGGAAAAATGAATTTTACTCAGAAAAGTAAAAGTAAACTATCTTTAAAAATCTGAAATTGTATATTTACATCAGTAGAACAAGCAAATGAATTTTGAATGTCGCGTGAACTTGTTAAAACTTTTACATAATGTTCTTAATTCTCAACTTCCATGAACCATCGTTTAACAGAAATGGGTTTCTTAATTTGGATTAATTGTGTTTGGGAGCATCAATTTAGATGATTTTTCAGTCTTTCAATTGATTAATTTAGATAATTCCAATTTTCAACGTGGAAGGTATTTTTTTCATTTACGCTAATTTTTAATATCGTTACATACATTCAAAAAGAAAAAGAATGCAAATTAAAAATGAGTTTTTGAGAAAAATTGTATGAAATTTATTTGGAATATAAATACATTTTTTAAAGAACAACGAAACAGCTTCTTCTTTTTCTCCCAGGATCTGAATTAGATTTTCCTAAATTATTTTAACTTGCCACCAAGTTTTCACAGAAAAATATGTCACGGCACTAAAATAAGAACATGAAAAAATGAGGTTATAATTAGCGATCAATCACAAATATTTATTTTACTAAATTTTAATTATTCGATAAATAAATGATTTTTTGGTTAGCTTCTTTGTTAGTAATGAACATTCTCATAAAATCTCTCTCTTTAAATATTTTGACCATCCGATAATTCTTTCACAAGATTCCATTGGGGCTGTCAAAAACAATTTAAGAAGAATGCTAAAATATTTAAAAAAAGTTTCTTTGTTGACTTTTTTTAACATAAAGTAATTCAATGAATTATTCCATTTTCTAGTAAGTAACTGAATTAATGAGTTAGTTCAGTGATTTTTTACCTATGATATCCTCCCTCTCTTAAGAGGTATTAAAATACAAAAAGTGAAAAAAATTCGAAAAAGTAATTACGGCAGAAAATAATAAAATAAGTAGATGTATCGAAAAGGTCAGAGAATATATCTACAAACTAAATTAAAAAGACATAGTAGTAAATGCGATAATGTTGCCATGACATTTGATATATTGTTCTACAATCTTTATAAGTAGTTTGCCAAGAGACATTGCTGTGTTAAAAACAGATATTGATCGTGGGGGAGGGGTTGTGATTGCATGTGTGTAGTAGTCTCAGATTATGTAAATATAATTCTCATTATGGAACTAAATTGGACTTTTCCCGATATACCAATCTACAGATTTTATATCTATTAATCTATTTCTTATGTGCATTTATGTTATTGTATATTATTTCTAGCCGCCTCCGGTGACCAACTAGCTCGTTAGGAATACGAGCAGTGCTTAATTTCAATTGCATCTCTTATGCATAATTTGATATTCATGGTTCCTTTAATAAAAGTGTTGATATTCATGATTCCCTTTACAAAAGTGTTTATATTCATGATTCCTTTAAAAAAAGTGTTGATATTCATGGCTTTCTTTACAAATGATTTGATGGTTCCCTTAACAAAAGGAATTCTAAATTTCAAATTGTAGTAGACATTTAATCCGTGGTTTTTTTCCATTTCCAATGTTTCATATGAGATGGAATGCAAATTCATGTATGCATGCCAGTCTACAAAACTAGTCCCGAAACTTTATGATCTACTCAATTCATCGCATATACCAAACACATATGGTCAGCAATCTAACAGTGACAACTTTCGACCATTTGCACATTATCTGTTAAGACTGCTAGGCATTTCATTGCAAGCACAATCCTATGGGATCACAGCAACCTAACAGTGATAGCTTTTGATGTAAACATAGCAAAATCATTTGGTACATTATATGTCAAGACTGCTCGGAATATCGCTGCAATCACAATCCTGGTGGGTCGCAGCAACCTAATAGTGATATCTTTTAATCCAAACTTAGCAATATCATTTGGTACATTATATGTCCAGACTGCTGGGCATATCGCTGCAAACACAATCCTAGTGGATCACTCGATGTAAACATAGCAATAACATTTGGTACATTATATATCAAGACTGCTGAGCATATCGCTACAAGCACAATCCTGTGGCGTGACTTGTTAGCATTCAGAAGCTTTACTTGTGTATAATATTAACAGAAAAATAAGCGATACCGTTAAAATACGTAAATACAAATAAGTAACCAAGAATGTAACTGGATATTAATTCATATATAATTCCAAATTTTATTAGATGAAGAACTTGATAAAAACTAACATGAAAATATGTTCGAAATGCAAAAATACTGCTGCGGAGAGAGGAATGAGAACTGCGGAGTTCGTTAAATATGTAATATCCATATTTACTTTTACTAGGTACTGACAAGAGTTGATATCATCCTGGACAGATACTGGAGG
>BGPR01046742.1:0-11965 GCA_013235015.1 Araneus ventricosus
TTGTTTATAGATTCGTTATAAAGAATATTGAAATGAAATATAAAAAAGATCACAAGAACATTGCCAAAAAAAAAGACAAATAAACAGCATCATCATTCATCGGTTGTTGACAATGGATTTAGTTTATTTTAGTTACATTAATGTCTCATTTTGAATCAACACGAGGGCTATATTATGAAAGATCTCGTAATGTTGAACAAAGTTCAGATGATGAATAGTCCTCCAGAAAGATTTGTTGACTAAGTGGCAGAAAATTTGGATCGATGGCGACATGGGCAGATCGACTTATTTAATAGCTCCAAAGGTTTCTTTTAAACCACATCACTGGAATTGAAAAGAAATTTTATTTTTCACCAACCACGGTTCATTTCCAATATACTTTCATCGTTTCAAGTTGGCACCCTCACCATTTTGCAGTTGTGGCGAAATTGGTACCTCATAGCACTATGCTACATCATGCATATTTACTTTATCATGGCATATGAAGCTTCCTGCCATACAGCTTCAAGATCAATGGTTTAAGATTGTAGCCAATAACCAACTCTCACGGAAAAAGATTAAATTAATAATCAAACATATTCATGGATATGAATTCATGTTTAAATCAGATTCCTGGTGTCATCAACTAAATGTTTCAGACCCAACAACTAGTTGTCTTAGTGTGTTTTGAATAAACAGATACAGTGAAACATCTTGAACAAATAGAACTGTTTGAACTGCTTTTATGTTATATGTTATTCATTTTTTATTGATATTTCTCATTTTTAATTCTGTACATGTTTGGAAATTGTAAATCGTTTGGTAAATTTTGTTTTTCAATAAACTGGATCGGGCGTTAGGTTGTAGGGGGTGCCGGCTCTGGTGTTCGTGCCTTATCCAACTGTGCCCATTTAAAACCGATGAGCTGACTCTAGTAGTCATAGGTATCGGGGCTTCAAGGTGGCGTTAGGTCAGATGAGATGTTGTTCGCGCTTTATCCATCTTGTGCCCATTTAAAACCGATGAGGTGACTCTAGTAGTCATAGGTATCGGGGCTTCAAGGTGGCGTTAGGTTAGATGATGAATACCGCACCTGAGCTGGTACCCCCATCTCCAGACTTCCGCGCCACAGCAGCTGGAGGACCCTTCGTTTCATTTAACGTCCTATAAGTCTGCACACATGGCGGATCTTTAGAGGAATCAGACTTCCAACATGGAAGCTCCAGACCTCAAAGCCGAGACCTTACCAATAGGCCAACGCGGATCTGCCAATAATGGGACGAAAGCATGCGATTAAATATTGTACAACCAATGAAAATGGATTAAATTTCATAACAAAAAAGGATATGAACTGTTGCATACTACGTCTAAGAATACTTTCTGTAAAGTTACCTACATACAGGAAAGAAATTCACAGTAACTAAATTGGTTGTTGTTGTTGTTTCATGTCAACCTGGTTCAAATACTAGACCAGGTCCATGATACCATGTTGCTCTAACAGTACCACAAGTCCATTTCCCCCTTCACTCCACAGCATACTCGCAGAGGCGCCAATACAGTCAATGACATGAGCAGGAGAAGCGGGACAGGAACAAGGGCAAGAGGAATAAGTCTTTTCTTTGTCGACGAATTTCAAGCTTTTGATATGGCCACTACGAAGTCTGGCCAATGCAGTCTGTGTGGATCTTGTACCTTCGGACTGTAGAGACAGACCAGGACGATTTCCAGCATACCATTCGTGTGCGGGAGGGACTTTCCAAGTAGAATTTGCTTTAGTCCTGTGGATAGAAAATATTTCGGACGCGAAGAGTTCACCAGAGGTGGCAGAAGGAAGAGCACTTTCCTCTTTCGCAAGCAAGTCTGCCACCTCATTGCCGAACACTCCAACATGGGAGGGAATCCATTGAATGCAAACTCTGATTTTCTGTAAAATTGAAACAAATTTGGAAATAATTTCTTGATCGGTTGGTCTAAACTAAATTGACCGGTCTTGATTAAATTGGTATCACTGGAAAGATAATTGTTTGAATTTTAAGATGAAGGAAATGTCATTTCTGTGCCATAATATTTTAGGAAGTCAACACAGGAAAACTCGAAAATTTTTCCTACTTTCTTCATTCATTCATGTTCTAATTAAAATATCGAAAGAAAGACTCGTGTTTGCAAATGTGATCCTTTATGCTCTCCTACCACATATTTGCCCCATCGGGGGTGGCACCGCAAGTTCACGGATGAGAGGCTGCCGTATAAGTAAGCTGGTTCTCGCCAACCTGATGGCACAATAATGGTGGTGGGGACCTTTGGGTCCATCTCCGAAGACAGGTCATATTTCGGTGAAACGGGGGGTTGTTGCATGAGCTGCTCGTAATGGGGGCTATAATGCAGGAACCTCAGTGCCTTTCTATGCTGTCGCGGAGGACGGTCTTTCATGCGTTGCCCGGATGCTACGGCAGGGCGGGGCGATGTTCCTTGTGACTTATGTACATATTTGCAATATGTAGGAAGTCCATTTCTTGCTTTTCATCTTGTTAGAAAAAGCAGAGTAAAGGAAGAGGGAAATAGTTTCTTTAAAAATAGAAATTTAGGTTATACGTTTCTCATTAAGTCATTTTAAAATAGTGCTTCAAAAAATTATAACTTTTGGATAATTTATTAATTGTATTTGCTTTATAAATATTTGCTTGTTTAAATAGCATGTAGGAGGAATGATAAAAATTATCGGGGCTAGTGTCCTACTCTGAAAGCTAAGGCATGCATTGTTAAAATGTTTGGTATATATTGACTTTGAACTCTAGCGAGCATTTGCCGAAAGTTCCAAGATCATAGCTCCCATTACTTTTATGCGTTAGAGCTTTCAATAAATGTCTGGAGTGTGCTGTTGTCGCATTCTTTTTATGGTAGAGAAATTTAAGTTAAAAACTATGCTCGATCTATATGGTTGTTAGACATGCTGTAATATAGTACAAATTTTAAATCGCTAATCTTTTTCGAGATTAAAAATCCAGTTTTTAAGGATGAATATATTGTGTTAGTAAATAATATTTAGGTTAATAAAAGTTTTGACGAATTACAACGGTAAATTTATTATAACTATCGATTGACTTACTAAGAAGAGTTAATTGAACTTAGAAATGTTACTAAGAAGAGTTCATTGAACTAAGGACTCTTACTAAGAAGAGTTAATTGAAATGCAAGAACAATCATACAGAATGAATTATTTTTATTAATGTGGTGAACACATAAAAATAGTCTTCACAGATATCTATTTATTAGAAAAAAATTAATCTGATAAGCAGATTCTTGAAATAAAATATAAAAGTCGAAAAAATTTAGGAAATCATCGATTACCAAATTCTGATATCCTTCCCAGTGATATATTTTTTTATTTTATGCGGGAAATATTCCTTTGTGTACAGTACAGATTTTAATCCTCTAAGTGTTTAAGCTGGATTTTTCTGTTTTCCATGTTTAGTTCAGAAGCTGGTAAGTCATGTTTATGTGTAAAATTTCTTTAGCTACCATCTACAAAATATTATTAACATTTCAGAGATTAAATGTAAAGAAGATCCAATTATTCACATTAAAAATTAATATTTAACATTTTAAAGCTATTAAATCAAAATAACTGGAAGCTTAGAGGATTAAGCCTAATTTAAACTGCTCTTTCTGCAATTCATCATGAAACTGGTACTATATAAAAATGTTGACACCATTAACGGAAATCGTAAAACGTTTCAGTGTTAGATATTACTATAATCGAACAAGTAATCCATACTAACATTTTAAAAACAATGTCGAAATAAGTTGCAGAATGAATACATCTATAATTTATGCACAAAAATTAATTATCACAATTAAATTCAGTGTCAGCCGATATCATTCCAAGTAATAAAATGGAATTAATAGAATAGCCCAAACACTTCTGGGTGTGAGAAGCGAGCGCTCTAATAAACTCCCGAATTAATAACTAAATTAAAGAATCCCCATTTGTTAGAAGAAAAATGGCAACATAACCGGTGAATACGCATAATTCGGATAATTATCTTTGTATTTTCGTTCTACACCATCCGATTAGTAACGAAATTAATTGTTCAGATAACAGTAATGCATCAAGCATTTAGAAAAAACACCTGAGTCGTATCTGCTTCGTGAAGCAGCAGAAGTGGAAATTATTTCCCCAGAAGTGTGAAAAGAGGATATTTTAATTACTAACTCGCGTCTTTGGTCATTTAATTAGTGATCTTGGGAATTTTCTTTCGTAAGTTTAATGAGCTTTACATCACATATCATGATTAAAATTTGTGCATTAAGAAGATATGAGTAAATTTAATTTTTATTTCGTTTCCGAGCTGGAGATGAAAGATTCCTACTTTTATGCCATTGGGGTTATAGATAGGGTTTATTTGATTCTATGTGCCCAATTACATATATTTATTAACAAATTTTCTCTTACCTGTATTGAATGACGTATGTAACACTTATGGTTTAAAACAGCTATAATTTGTGAAGATAGCATATTCCTTATTTATGAGTTGTTTTAATTTATTCACTTTAGTAAATATAAATTTTAACTAATAATTTTTAAAATGTATATGAAGCTGAAATGATCTTGCGGTAACTATTCAATATAATTAAACGTATACATTAAAAGTAGTTGATATTTTCTTGAAAAATCAGGAAAGAATTTAATTTGGATTAAGCGTCTATTAATTAAATTTACTTATTTGTCGAATGAATTGAATTAAGCATTCACTTAATTCAAAATAAATTGAAAAAATATTTAATTAGATGCGTTTTCTCATGTTAATAAAAAATGAAGACTTATAGATTATGTTCAATATTTAACAAATATAATCATAAACAATTAGCAAAAGTAATGAATGATGAAATAATAGTCAAAAATAAAAAAATAATGCAATTATTAATTTCAAGTTACTCGACATTAGTCTGAATAATAAAATATATATTTCTGCAACTATTTTGATTTAATTTTATGTAGTATACATTGTTCATGGATGATTAAATAAGTTTATGTAAATAATTCTGATCCGCGCTTACATTTCTCGCATAAGAAGAATAATGCTTCATTTATACGAGTGAAGTTTAGTAGAAGAGATTTTATGCTTCCATTTTAATATAATATTTATAAAATTAAGTTAATTTTGACAGAATGCGGAAGTTATAAAATTACATGGGGTGAAATAATTGAAAAAGAAACTATTTTTATAAATTAAAATACTTTGCATTATATATAGTTGCTTTATATTTGATTCAGGAACAGACTTTCAGATTAGGCAGTTTCTTTCTGCAAAAAGATACCTACTGTAGTGGAAACGTTCATGGAATTCTTATTTAATCTAAATATGATTATTCAGATTGGCATATGTAAAATTTAACGTAAGAAAATTAATAAAAGCACTTTTTAAAGACAACTTCTTATTTGAGTACTAAAAATCTAATTTTCTTGTCTTAATTATTTTTTGTCTATAAATTATAACACATTTTGATAAATATTATGAATTATGATATGATTTTTTCTGAAATTCCCAACCAGATGCCATTACTGGTCTGGAATCGAAATATAATGAAATCGATAGTATAATTAAAAATAATATTATGAATATGTCAAAAAAAAGTGTATTGACCTTGAAACATACAAGTGTTCAATGTTTTAAAACTGTTAACACATGAGAGAATGAGAGAAAACTCGATGAAACAAGTCATGTTTAATACAAGTGTATACAAATAATGTACTACTACACAAATAGTGTAATTACTACATTTTGTAATACACAAGTGTAGTAACAAAGTGACGCTTAACAAGGGTTGTATAAATAAGTAGGGTATATGTTACTTTGGCGGGATTACCGATGGCGATGAAGTGATTGACGGTTATGTACCTATAATTCGCAATATTAGGTGATGGATGGTCACGTCGAAGATTGAGCCGTAACATTGTTTAAAATATGTTAAAAATTCACAAACATATGTGTTTACAAGATGCATCACAAAGAAGCATACCCTCCTTGCCTGGCATCCAGGTAAATGCTAAAAGACCAACCTACACGACAGAAAATCGGGCAGACAAATAGACCGCAAAATAGCCCCCATTACGATTAAGTCATAGGCCGACCCCCGCTTTTACGGTGATACGATCCGCCTTCGGAGATGGGCCCTATGAGCCACACCGCCATTGCTATATCCCACCAGGAAGCGAGATTACTTACTTATACGGAAATTAATATCATACAAAGAAAGCCAAAAAAACAAAGATAAACTCAGGGGAAATCGAAAAGAAAAAAAAACAAGGAATCCATTATAGCCCATTTTTTTAAGGGCTAAGGACTTTATTCGATATGGACTTAACACAATAATTGGGATATTTCTCTGTAAGAAGCTTGCATTACGCCAAATACAGCTTCTCTTAGCCAGAAATTTCCTAACAAAAGAAAAAGGAGATCTGCACATCAAAAAGCATTATTTCAAAAGAAAGAGAAAAACAACACAAACATAAAGACACTAATAAGAATGATTTGAAAATATCAGCCATCTGGCTTTTTAAAGGTGGGAATCATAAATATAAATTTACCACAAGCCCAGAATAGAGAAAAAGAGAAAACAATGTTCTCACATAATCACAAACTCACACTAATCTTCTTTTAGAAAATTATCAGCAAATTTCCCAAAGAAACACTAGCCCCATGGCGCCATCTATATTCGAAAAAACAAAACCGAAGAAGTAAAAACGGGATTTTTTTAAGGGAATGGAACTATTTAAACATGTTATTAAAAATAAGGTTTTAGTTTCCATCTATGCCTCAATGAATGTGAATTTTTTTAGATTGTATATTCCATACTGCTGTCAAGGATAGGATAAGATCTTTAATGCCTTAAATATTAAAAGGAAAATGGTTGCCATTGAGAGCCTTTAAAAAACATTGGAAGCCATTAAAAAATCATTTCTCTTATTTCATATTTTTTTACAGCATTACTTATACGGCAGGTTCTCATACCCACATTTGAGGTGTCCCTTAAGTGGGAATTCACAGATCACGTACATAAGTGGAATAAAACTTATGAAATAGTTAACTCTCCAGAATTAATAAAAGATTTAATTGAAAAAATATTAGTTGCAATAAATAGTTAACTAATTAATTTGCTAAAATTTCTTCATTGATCTTTGGTGTTATACGTATCCAAACCAAAGAATAAGGGTTAGTCCAATGCAATACTCTGTAAAATAGGAAATGAAATTAATAAACTTTCTGCGTTTATTTAATACATAAATTTGTGGCAACAGCTTAGTCCTGCATATCCTGTCTACCGTGCTTATGTGTAGTGTAGAGCGTAGTGCTATAAAGGCACAATCATCATCTATCATCTCTCTCTTGCTCTGATTTATGTTCCTGTAGTCGACATGTGAATTCAAATATCATTTACTTTACTTTTGTCTTGTTAAGTTTATTAAATTTATAATTGTTATTATGAATTAGCCTCATCAGTGTTGCGTGAATTTTCCTCACACCTGCACGAGCCAGTTCACACATGCATACCTGTCAACAACGGTGGTTTGTACCTTCCAAGTTACCTTGCCTAATGAGAAACAGTAGCTACTCTCTTTGTTGCAATAACTAGAATAACTTAAAGTAAATTCTGGCCCTAGTGCTATAGACATAATGATAACAAAGATAGCCTATTGACCACCACATGGATAAAAAGTAGCAACCTTTACATTTGGCTTGCTCAAAATTAAAGAAGCCCCATTTCAGAGGATAAATGACTACATAACAGTAGAATAACCATAATTCAAACAATTATCTCTACATTTCCGTTAAATACTTCCCCGATTATTAGAGAAATCCAGAAGATAGTTTTAACATCAGGAGTTGAATAAAAAAAAGAAATCCTGCATCGGGTCAGCTTCGTAAATCTGTAAAGATGAAAACCATATACAAGGAAGAGTGGAAAGAGGATATTTAAATTACTAATTCGCACCTTTCGACTTTTAACCCTCTGATTTCAAAGACCATTGAAATAGAGGGACCAGAAAATACGGGAATTTCCGAGCTCCTCTATCAGAGAAAAGGGAAATTCACTTTCCCCCTCAAAAAACACAATGGCTGCTGGCATTGTCCGAATTGTAAGAAAACTCCCCTCTTCCCCAAACACATCTGGGAGAGCTGCTCTAGCGAAGAAAGCACACTCCGCGGGTGTGAAATCAATCACACTTAACGAAAGGGGGTGGAAATTTCAGAGCGATATTCGGACGTTTCGGACGGCTATCGTCTTTCGCATGAAGGGACGTATCGGACGGTCCCGTATCGATAGAATTAATTAGTATTGGATGGGGGTATGATAATTATGAAACGTTCATGCAAGGTAGGTGCACAAAGTTAAAATTTAGTTTAATATATGTAAATTATTAAATGAATACTGAGTACTCTGAAATATAAAACTCAATAATATGCAACACTAGCTACACTCATTTAAATTACCTACCTTTGCAGACTTGAAAAAACTTGGCCGCTAAATAAATTATCTGCAAACACTTTAGTACATTGCGCTAAATCAATTAAAGAAAAACAATGTTTTTAAAATTTAAAATAAATTTTTTATTTAACAATTTTTTTATATTGACTCATTTATTGCCATAAAATTAGACATATATAAAAACTGATGTACAGAACTGAACATATATTCACCAAAATAAAAATTGCAGCTACACATATATATATCAGCACTGCAGGCCTAAAAATTGCAACTTAGCACACTAAGTAAAAAAAAACCTAAATTCGAAAGAGATATATTGATGACTATTCTGTGCCACATAACAACACGTCTTGAATTGATGAGCACATTGCTTTAAATGGATCTGACTTGTATTTAACCTAGAATGATACTTGAAGTATGTTACTTGCACACTTTCATTTTTGCATCAGCCATTTTAGACTTGTACCACTCATTCAAAAAAATTGGAAAAGCTGAAGATGGGAAAAAGACGCACAGCAGAACTTAGCAGCGTAAAACATGATCATGAAGCACCAATTTATATTAATTAGCAGCACACATTATTACGATGAAACAGAGAAATGCTGAAGGTATAACACAAACTGCAGATTTTGAAAGAGGTGATACGCCTTCATTACTCAGGATCACTGATTAGAAACAGCGTTCATGCCACCAAGTTGCAGAGTTTTTAAAATGAAGAAGCAATCACTTCTTTCTTTTACAAACCGCATTTTAATTCACAGATAGTTCTGGAATTGCACTGTAGAAAACACCTTCATTACTTTTTAAATTTTTCATCACAGTGGTTTCGCATACTGTTTCCTTAAAGGAATACCAACGAAAAAATCATACTTCAACTTCAGATCCAAAAAATGACAAATTATTAACGGAAAAATTAACTCAGGGGCAAGCCCCCAGAGGCCCAACGGCCCTAGGGCCCGCAGCTGCAACAAAAACCGACCACTCGTTCTGTCAAGCACAAAAGAATTCAAATTACATAACGGACCGCTTCCAGTTAGAGACGCCAAAGCCAAATAACGCAAAAATTCCTACGCGAACCAAGATGGCGAGTAAATAGTCCCGTTGAAAAATTTTGATTTATAAATTAATAAAGTTGAAACATTAATGGAAAAGACATCAAAAATTAAGACAAATAACATTTAAGTCGAACACAAAGTAAATAATTAAGAAAAATTTAGATATTTAATGAAACTGCTAAAAATTACCGTTTGAATTTCAAAAGTTGCCAGAAATGCCACATGTGCTCAAAGAAACTTTGGTGGCGAAGATTTAAATAATTAAAAATACTGATAAAACCGAAAAATGATGTAGATGCAATTTTTGCAATCTAACAATTAGCAATCTTCAGAATTTCTTTCACAAGTTTAATGAGCTTTGAACCACAAATTATTACTATTCCCTGTGCACACTAACCGATTCCTGTCGTTGAAGCTATAAAAATAACAACAGTAACCCACATGTCCCCTGTGGAGACACACAGTGAGAAGGGGGATTGCTATTGTTGTTTTTATAGCTTCAACGGCACGAATAGACTAGTGTGCATCGGGCCCTAACTCTCTGAACCCGTCTGGAGTGAGAATTCCAGTACCTGAAAAACTGAAGTAAATTTTCGTTCATGAAAACAGAATGAAAACCTTCCTTTCTTTACAGAAATTCCAGGAGGACGACACCCAAATTTGGGCGATCAATTGTACACAAAGAAAGGAGCAACGTTCATCCCGTAAAATTCACTCAGCTACCCGAAACCGCTCGAGTCCGGTGTCTGCCGAATAGGACGGTTTGAGGGGGATTAGGGCTCATAGTGTTAAAGTCTTTCTATTAAGATGGGGGAGAAAGTTTTTTTAAAATTCGTATTTGGTTCCTTGTGTGAAAGAAGAAATTTGTATTCCTCAACCTTTCAGGTTGATGATACGGATTATTCGGCTATGTGCAGTCAATTAGTTAATTCATCAATGAATTATTTCTATCCGGGAATTATTCGCAAAATTATTATCAAATTTATCATATAAATATCAAAAGAATGACTGCGGAGCTCGTAATTTCAAGTTCTGTACAATGTTATATCTTAAAGTAAATTTTCTTATTGACTTAGTAATCGATGCTCTTATTAAAGGAAACTATATTTCGGTAAAATACTGACCAAAAGTAAGTAGATTAGAATAAGTATAACTATATAACATATTTTTAAAATGATCAATAGAATTTGTAATAATTCATTTATTTTGATACATTATCCAATAATAATTATACTTTCCTTTAACTTATAAAGATGCACCAAGTATGTTTGAAATAATTTTTTATTGTTTTGGAAATAAACGAGATATCTCAATCTACTTTCAAAATCAACACATAGCTTAACAATTGGTGAAAAATGGATGCAAAGGATAAAATCTTAGTTTTAAGAGCTAAAAGATTTTAATTTGATAAATGGTATTTTTTCTAAAAAATATTAAAATTATCTTCAATAGTCATTCGAAATAATCACATTTATTTTTTCGAAGAAAATAAACTTTTTCTAGTAAATGGACATGTTAAAGGCTAAGTTTTAATTCATTTCATAATTTTATTTAATATTTGATTTCCTCTGCTTTTTAATTAGTATCAGTGGTAATGTAAATTTATTCTACCTTTTATCAGATTGATAAAATAAATAAATTGACTTATTTTATAATAAAAATATTTAACATTAATTAATTTTGTATAAATTCAACATTTATCTTTTATTTTATAGTAATTTAATATTTTAGGATTGGTTTAAGTAACAGCGAGTAGAAAATAATGGTGATCTCTTTCGACATATTTTTTTTCCGTAATAGGAAACAAAAATTTAATTTTAAGATTTTATATAAAACACAAAAATAGATGTCGAAATTTTTAATTCTAAATATATTTAAAAATTTTATAAAAATAATATTAGGATTTTCATTTCAATTCTTTTTCTTTATCCAAAAGATTCTTATTTCATTTGGACACTATTTTACCCGTTTCGGTACAAACTTTTATCTACGAGTAATTTCAAATTAAAGCAAGACATGAAGATATTACAAACCTAATAATTTTTAGATTGTTGTTCCATTAAGGTTTTTATGATATAATGTTTTCCTAGAGCACATTTAAGTCTGTGAAATAGTTTTTTGTTATTATTTTAATATGAGCGTACTCATATGCTTTCTTTATTTAGGAATGGTCTTCCAAATTTATGGGCCTGATCTGATACCCAAATCGACAACTTAAACACCCCCTTACCCTTTCCAAACTTCTGTGTCATACTAATAAGAAGAAATTCCATAAAATTATATGATTGATTATTTTTCTCATATAATTTTAGATGTTAGAATAGTATTAGCAACAATTTCAGAAAATACCCATTTATTTGCAACAGACGAGCGGTACAAACATTTTATTAGGAAATCAGTTTGCTTAACTGGGTTAAAAAATAATATATCATTGAACTCTT
>BGPR01046743.1:0-11965 GCA_013235015.1 Araneus ventricosus
TCATTACTTCCGTTCCAGTTACGTATTACAAAAAACTCTTTTTGTAAACAACGTTTCGTATGAAGAGTGTGCGTTTATTTAACAAAGTTTTTATAATTCAATAACCACGAAATTCCCTTCAACTTTTTTTTCAAACGCAAATTAAAGTTAAAATTTCAAAGGGAATTCTCTGCACTGAAATTCATCAAAACAAAGCTCTTCTCTCTAGCGATAGGCTTGTTGCCAATATTATCGTTATATCATCACCATTACAATAAATAATCAAATTCATCAGTAAGCGTGCACGATATACTGATGTAATTTACTGCTTTTCTTAAAAAACTGAAATTAATTTGGAAATATGTGATTAATATAATTGGAATTTCTCGGGAATTATTGATCATGAGGATAAATTTTGTATCAATCGATAAGAAAAGATTTGTTTCACTTTATTTTGGAGCTAATAGATTTAATTAGAACGACAGTTTCTTTTGAAGTTTAAAATTACTTGGGGAAATTGATTTAGGTTCTCTAACAATGAAATAATGCTGTTTAACGTCTCGCAGTGCTATTTTATTGCGGCGAATTTTATTGTTGGTGACGTCAGAGCGTTACCGAGAGACAGATCTGGGCTATAATATTAGTAATGTTCAACAAATAAGTGTTTCAAATCAATTTCTAGCACTTATCACTTGCGTTAAGTTGGCCGAAGAGGGAATTTTTCTTTTAAATTTTGAAACAAACGATGTGTTTTAATTCAAAGTGAGTATGCTATCATTGAAGTCGACAAAAACTATTATCAACTGATACCTTCTTCATTGCTGTAAGCTTCGTATTAGTTGAGAAAAAGGATGTTGACAACAGAAATAATATATAGGATCAGTTTAATACCAAAAAGATTTCTGTTGAGTAAAATTTCAACTCTGTCTAGTTCTGTTTATTTATAAGAAAATCATTTCACTATACTTTCAAAATAAAAGAAATTGTTGGGCAGCAATCTGGCTTCTTTACGAAGCTAGCCAACCAGAGTTCGAAATCTGAATCTTTTGTTTCGAATCACTTTCAGATTTACTTTTAAATGCCCAGTGTTGCCTTTAAGCAACACACCCAATTTTGTCTTCTAAAATCTAAGAATAAGACTGAAGCTCTAACGCCTGTTGTTGCCAATAGGATACATACTGAAATTTTTATTAAATCAGTTTACAACATATAGATGGCAGCCTGAGTGTAGATAAAAAGATAGAAATAAACTGATGTTTTTCACTTGAGGCTGCATCTTTTTAAATTTGTTTGTATGCTGAGAATACCATATATCATTCTACAATGTTGAAGGAAATTCCTTATCCGTATTATTAGTTATTAAAATTCATCTGTGTTTGACATTATAGAATTTTATAAAGAAATTAATTTTTGGAATAAAGCTCACTGTTGTCAGTTGGAAACAAACTGTTTTTTAGCCATAAACCATACTTAAAACAAAATAGGATTTTTTAAAGTACTTTTCCCATGTTTTATTCAAGAAATGAAAGCCAAAACAATTTTTTTTTAATCAATTTTTTAAAAATCGGGCTTTTAAAGTTTGAACTGAATCTCAGAATTTACGAAAAAGTTATTTTCATATTTCATTTTAATTCTTGTGTTAAAAAAGAATAGCAAATTTTGCAATATACAGAATTTGCGTAATTTTTTTGGTTTATAATTGTAAAAAAATGAAAAACGGTATATTCTATATGCAATCTCAACTCACCAAATAAAACTTTAACGAATAAAAAAAATACTGAATAAAAAAACTTTTAATCTAAATTGGAGCTTCTTAATCTTATTTTAAAGGCTTAAGAATTCTGAATGCCCAGTGTAGTAAAAGTAGCTCCACAGATCCTAGTCGAACACATGTCTCTGAAATCTGAGCATGCTCACTTCGTTCAGATCTTAAGCTCGAAACTTTCAAATAAACTAGCATGACCTTGCCTTTTCGAGAGGTCCATGCTTCCAATTTTTCTTAGGTTTCAACTTGGCCAAAAGCTGAAACATTTCAAACTAAATTCTGTTAATACTTAAACGCAGTCATGCTTACTCGAAATCGACTTGTTGCGTCATTTCTATTTATTTCCTTCTTTGATAAAATTACAACAAAAAAACTAGAAAATAATAAATAAATTAAATACGAAAGTTTCCATAATATATCATGTAGTTCAAAAAAATTTAATATTCCGAGTTTATTGCGTATAGACGAGTTTTCTGTTTTGTTTACTTACATTAAAAGCCTTGACTTTATTCGCATTACTTTTGGACTTCCGTTTTGAAGATTCCATTGACTGCATTACTTTTGGACATCCGTTTTAAAGATTCCATTGACTTAGCATTACACCGGAATTACGTAGTTAAGGCGTTTAATGTAAATAAAAAAAACAGAAAACTCGTTCATAGTTTTAAAAAACATTTAAAATAAGCGAAAAAATTAATCGCAGTTTTCGACCGGAAGACGTCAGCAGTTAAAAGCTGGCATTGCAGGTCTTTACATGCTACGCAACAGGCTTTTAATTGGACGTCGTTATGCAATCAGGAACCTTCTGCTGTTTTACGGATTTCGGGTTTACTATTGCACACTGTGCGCAAGTGTGTGTAGCTTGCCAAGCAAAGTTGAGCCACTTTCATTCCATTGCATAACAAACTACTTATAATGTAATTGTTAATTTTGGAAACATGCAGCATTAGTAATTTTTCCGTAGCGTTTTGAGGAAATGCTTGCTTGGTAGTTGGTTCCTTATTACATAAGTGTCCTATTAGTTTATTTTTCACGTTTCATACATAAGATGATCACTCAAAAATCATGAAGACGTCTCTCGGAAGAGATTTTGATGAGAAAATTCGAACCATGGAATATTTGCGAAATCAATTTGTATAATTATTATAGCACAATAACATGATACTTTAATTAACATTTAATGTATGCTTATTTAGAATTATTAATCGCAAGTCAGCTTTTTTTTACACAATCATTTTTCGCATACAATCATGGTTTTGCACCTTTGTTGTCAGAAAGAATATACAGATAGAAACAATTTCATTCCTCCATATTCATCATATCGAGCATTCTTAGTTAAATGCATGACTTTATTATATACTAGCCGCCTTTGGAATCCAATTTGTTCGCCGGAAATATTGGTTGACTTTAATTTCAATTAAATCGCCTATACATTCATCGTTCATTCAACAAAGTATTTTTAAATTTATGCTACAATATTTTAGGTGGTTATCAAGGAAAAACGTCAAAATGCAACTTTATTTTTAATTAATAACAATTGTAATTATTTTTTTTTAAAATCATCCCCTAGGTGCATATTCTCCCCTTCCAAAGTATGCTTGCAACAAATTGGGTAGTTATAAGTCCAACGGTCCGTCCCGTAGAGCGCCAACAAACAGACATACACACAAAGTCAGTCGCACACAAACACACACAATCGCTTTTGCTATTTGTAGAGATAATATTAAAATGCAAATATATTCGAAAAAATTACCCTATTATTTTAACAGTCATTTACTTATCACTGTGCATCAAGAAATTTTAAATCACTGCATCTTTTTACTCTTTCGAATGTAGTGGCATATTTTTTGCGTCAACTTTATCATAAAAATACATATTACTAATATAATAGCATAGATCTGTCTCTCGATAACACTCTGACGTAACCAACAATAAAACTCGCGCCATAGTACTGCGAGACGTTAAACAGCATTATTTCATTGTTAGAGAACCTAAATTTCAGTATTTTAATGTTTAAAAAAGGTGTCGTTCTTAATTCCAAATTTAATGGCTCTAAAACAGTGAAACAAATTTTTCTATCGATTGATATAAAATTTATCTCCTTGCTATCAATAATTGAGAAATTTTATTATATTAATCATATATTTCCAAATTAATTTCATGTTTTTTAGAAGTAGTAAATTAGATCAGTGGTATATCAATCCATTATAGATGCATCTGCATTATTACATTTGTGATGATATAATTTGATAATATTTTTTGGCAATGTTTGACAAGTGCTTCGTTTTGATTAGAATTTCGAAAAAGAATTCCTTTGAAATTTTAATCTTTGACTTACGTTTGACAAGCTGAGAATTTCATAGTTATTGAATTATAATAAAATTGTTAAACAACGAAAAATACTTCACACGGAATGTTGTTTACCAAGAGGTTTTTTGAATAAAGAAATATGTAAATAATATGTAAAAAAAATCTTTCCTGACATAAAACATATGTTTATTTGTTTCCGATCAATGTTAAACAATTCTCTCGCATATATATCTATTTAAACACGTCAAATTTGACGGGAAATCTCTCTAATGAAGAGGCAATTTGCACCCGTCATACCATGACGGGTGATTTTTTTAGTTAAAATATATCCCTAAAGAAGAAACCCGACCAATGCACTTAGGATAATTTATAAACAATAGTGCAAAAGCTGGCTCAGACAAGACAGAGGCTTTCAGATCCATCGGCTCTTACAATTTCTAACAGTATCAAGAACATATGAGGCAGAATTAGGATACAATAACTAAGAATTTATAAAGTTTGAATCTTAATTAAATTCATATATCAAAATATATGACAGTCAGATAATGATGCTTGCTTATACTATCTCTTTGTAGGCATATTTAACGAATCAAATATAATCTATTGAAACAAACGAAGCAATCTAGAATGTCCTCGTACACGCGCCCCTAAAAAGAACCTAAAAATACTTTGATCACTAGCTGAATCTAGGAACAATTTGATAATTAAAAGTTTCAGAGACAGGAGCGAATAAGCAGAGAAAACTTATATAATGCCAAACAATTTTAGACCCATGAAGAAGTTGCATTTTTCGACCATTCGAACAAGTGGCGCTGCAGGACAGCTGTACCAGCAACGTCGTGGCTAAATTATAGCGCACGGGGTGTTTAACCTCATACCACCTTTTTCTCGGTATCTAACTATTTTTGATGGATGAAAACAATATTTTTCAGTCCGGTCAAAGCTGTCGCTTTATCCCCCCCCCAGGTTAATTGGTGTCTGCCTCAGGAAATAGGAAAAAGAAAATATAAGTTTCCTTAACGTACAATTTTTTAACGAGTTCATTTCCTTTCATGGGGGGGGGGCTGTTCCTCATTTTTTGATGACGAGGTCATACTCTCGAAAAATAATAAGCACCTGTTCTGTGATTGGCTATGTTTCACTGTTGATTATTCTGCTTCACGCCTTAGAAACCGGTTCTCATTCTGTGATTGATCCGTTAGATAAATAATGCTTTTACTCTTTCATAACCGGTTATCTAATGACAGCAACGTATAAAGAAAAGTAGTGAAAAAAATGCCTTTTCTCTTTAAAGTTCATATAACTTACAGAGGGCATTTCAACAATATAAATGAACGACATAAAAAGAGGTAACGCTTGTGCACAATGAAATTGGTTACAGGTCAAACATTTCACACATGGATTAAAAAGACATGCCATTTAGGACGCACATGCGTAGTCCAGAATACAAATGAAGAACATCCTGTAAGGAAAGATGCAGGGACAATATATCTTTTAAAAACATTAAGTCTCTCAAAGCATTTACTTTCCCTTGTACAAGAAATCAAATATAATGAAACTTACAACATCCAACCTTCTATGTACACTATAAACGTTCTTCAGAACTATTTTCTCAGCAATGTACTTTACGTTAATTATTTTGTTTAAATTAAACTTCTTTTTGTGGAAATAACTTCAGTTTTGTAAAAAAACCAAGTACCTACCGTCATCTGAAAGGGATAATGTTTCTGCCAGAACACACGGAGCCTTTTCTTTCTTTTTACTTTAGAATTTTTAGAAAATAAGAATTCAAAACTCTTATCTTCAGAGCTGTCAACTTAGAGTTTAGGAATGTGTAGTTTCTACCTCAGAGAAGGAGAATCTTCTTCTCTGTGGTTTCTACTACGTCATTCGCGTTTAACTGTGATTGTAACTGCAATAGGAATAGAGTCAGTTTAAGGGGATTTAATATGGAAGATGTTTATAAGCTATATCTAAATAAATTGCAAAATAAGATAATTAAAAGTTTTTATTGCAGAATACTTTTTAGCCTGAATTATTTTAGTAAATAATCCACGTCATAGAATGGCGATTTTTCTCCAGAACGGAAGTTTATATTTATCGGAAATCTTTTTGATGCTAAACTTTATAGAGAACCTCAACATAATAATTTTTCTTCCCGCTTACAGAACAGTACCAATCATTACTTGTTCATTACTTAGACTATTTTCACTTCCTTAAAACAAAGAGAATCATGTCCAAATATATTAGAATTCTAAAAAATATACTGCATTAAAAATCAAACGTTTTTAAACACAAATCAGAAAACTGTTTTTTTGAACGAATAAAAATGACCAATTCGACTTGCCGAATCTCTTTCTGCCCCACTACGTAATTCAAATGAATTATTTTTTAATTCACATATTTATCAATGGTTATCCAACTCTCAATAATGCAATCATTGAAGCCAAATTTGAAATTTTGGGATCGAACTTTTATTCTAAATTAGACGCGGTTATGCAGTGGATTGGAAGCATCACCGTAAGACAGAGCTGTTTTCGAAAAACATTACGGAAAAAAAAATTCTAATTCTATACAATTAATTTCAAGGAAATTAAAATAATGTATTTTTTGTACTTAAAGCAACTATCAACTGATTGTTGCTAATTTTGTAACTTAATTTTTAAATTTTGTTGTCCACCCCGGGAAACTTCTAGGTGTCTATAAATTTTTTGACCCATTACTTTTGCCATCCAATCGCCGCCATTGATCTGTGTCCAATTATTTATTCATTTCTGAGCTTTAAAATGTTGTGATTTACACAAAGGAAATGAAAGACGGCTTTAAGAATGGATTTTTTGAATAATTTAATTATATTGAGACAAGATATTATCCGATAAAATACTTTTTAACGAAGATTTATACCACGAAAAACAATACAAAATCTACAAAAATTCATCGGAATTGCTATTTTTCTCAATAACACACGTGTTTTATGTAAAGTTCGGGAATAAAGTATTGGTGAGTTTTTCTATCTGTATTTTTACTCACAAATGCAGTTATAATTCGTTTAATTTGCTTGTTTCCGGCATCTTTTAATTTTTGCATTCGAGCTGTCTCAAACCTGATGGCTGACTTTTCCTCACGTTTTATATGATGTCAATTCATGTTCATGTGTGAAGTGCGCCGCTGTAATTTAATTTTAATGGCACATCTTGTATTTACTACTCATAATATTGCATCACGGCTTTTCGTAAGACAAGGCAGTTAGATGACAGGCGTGGTGACATTTACCACGTGACTGACGTCATAAGAATTGACTTCATTATAAATTTAAAGAAATTTTATTTAAAAGAAAAAAAAATCATTTCCCTCAAAACATTTTTAAACGACAGAGGTAGCATTTGTATGTAGTTTTACAATCGGAAACATCTAGCATTTCACGGAATTCCAATTCACTGCAGCAAGAGCATCGAATTTTTGATGTGAAATTAAAACATCTCCATTACGTTACACAACGCACTATATTTGCAAAATACCGGGTGCGTCATAAATTCGTGCAAACTTCAAAAATTCATAATAAAAGAAGTAATGCTCGGAAAAAATTTCGGTTTGCGCGAATATGATCAGAGGGACATCGGATTTTTTTTCCATGTACATAGAAAAAATTCAGTATCCCATTCAATGAAATAGGACTTTTTTGCGCCTTCAGTCCTTTCTCCGTGCGAAACTTTCTCAATGCAATAGTTGCGGATTCACCATTCATGTAGAAAAGTTTGACCACAAACTCTCGATCTGGTAACGACAGCATGCTGTCGGGATCGAATGACGAATCCATTTCTAGCCAGGTAATTTATTGCTAGCCTGATTTGCACAAAACGTCTCAGTACGACGAGTGAGCGCCCTCTTTTGTTTACTTTTGGAATAATTTTTTTAATGGAAAAAAAATCCAATGCCCCTCTGATCATATTCGCGCAAATCGAGCATTACTTCTTTTATTATGAATTTATGACGCACCCGGTACAATGGTTAATTTGGGGGCCATCAGAATTTTCATTGGTAATTTTTTTGCTTGTGTAAAAACACCATCCTTATCAGAACAAATTTTTATAAACCTCACGAATATCTGATGATAATCATTATCTGTTTATGAGAGTAATTTTGTTTAAAATTATTTCATAAAAGATATCTCATACTGAAATCACTGATGTAGATGCAAGACTTAAAATTTCGGCTGTCAGACTGAATTCAAGACCGAACTTATCAAAAATGATCATTAAAACGAACCGTTTAGATCCTTAATAAACAGACAGTCAACTTTTATATACACATTCTTTAGAAGGAGTGAAAGTATACTAACGTATCGCCTTAAAAGCGAAGCACAAACTAGATTTCTCTTATCTCGCAAATTTATACTTGAATCCCATCAGTGGCCCCCTACAATATTTCTTATTATATATCAATATTTTTTTGCTCGAAGATTTTTTATTTCATCTTAGCTCCCCAAAACTAAGAATTCGTAAAAAGCAATAGCAGGGTTCATACACATTTCCTTAAAAGAAAATCAAGGACTTTTAAGGACTAAAAAAAACCAAAAAATAAGGACCTCTAAATTGAATAAACTTAACGAATTGTCGCACGCATTTTTAAATAAAATGTCTCCTTTTTTCAAATTCAACCTATTAGATGATAAAATATGATATAAAACATAGAAGATACATTACAAATTTAACACGACAAAAACTCTTAAAAATATGAGTTAGTAAATTGACGGAAAAAAACCCATGAAACTGGTAATCAAATATCTTTTAATTCCAAACTTTTTTCATTCAATTTTACATCCAAGGTATTTATTTTAATTTTTTTTCAGTATTTGTTTTTCTTAGTTCATGCGATTGAATAAATGTCCTTATTATGAATTTATGTCCTTTGACTTTTCAGCCTCATTAGCTAAATCATTTGCTTCCCCATTTGTTTGGAACATTTTCTTTTGTTTTAAAAAATCTATTTCTTCCTAGAGCTTTTTGTTTCAGTCTTTTCCTTGGATTTTTCACTTTCTAAATACTGCATGTATTTTGCTCTAGCTGAGGTGTCAAAAAGTAAGGACTTTTTAAAAATGGGGCATAAAAATAAGAGTTTGTAAGGACTAAATGTAAAAGTAAGGACATTTTTGAGGACGCGTGCGAACCCTGAATAGTGTCCGGGGAAGTTAGCTAAGCTTGTAGCTAAATTTTTAACTTTTGTTGTCTACCCTTATACTCCCGGGTACTTTAAGATCTCTATAAATTTTTCGCCCCCCCCCCCTCTTACTTTTTCAACCCAATCCCTTCCCACTGAAATTCACTAAAAATAACTAAAGTAAAAAATACTTAAATAATATTGGTATGCAGCTGTGTTTTCTGGAAAAATATAATTAATGCAATAATTTGAAAAGCACCCATATTCTTATTTTAGAAACTAAAATTTTTTTTTGTAATTCTTGGTCAAAACTTGGTTTTAAATACTGAAAGTTTATCTTAAGAGTAATATGGCTTGAAAGTTATGAAATTTGTTAATTACTGATGAAATAATTGATTCACTTAATACATCATTAACGCATGGAAGTTGAATTTTCACCCTCAAATGCATTGCAAAATCCATTCCACTGATTTATATGCAATTTGAATGATATCTGAAAAATAATTTTTAAATAAAACCTTCCATATGAAAATAATTTTTCAGCTACCTAACTATGCAGCCAATTAGGTTAATTTATATATTATATGATGTTTTTTCTTCACAGATTAATTTGTACATATTCCTACTTTTATAATTAGCTTCATTGGAAGCTTACTTGTAAATTATATATATATATTTATAAGAATAAATTTGAAATATGGAACAGAGTATAATGATTAATTTTGAAAATATTAATCATATTTCCTGATTAATGGTACTTACCCAATTAGCTAAGAAAGGGGATCCTTTTCCAAAATAAAAACTGAAAATTAACTTACCTTTCAACAGATGATTTGAAAGCCAATAAATTGACCAAATTAAATATTTATTTTATTAATTCACTTACCTCTTTCAAACATGAAACTGTTAGTTGGAAAACACTAGCATTATGTTATATTTTTATGTAAGAAGAAAAATAAACTGCAATTTATAGAAGTGTAACACATTAATTCATATCTAGGGGAGCAAGCTTCAACTGATTTAACAGTAAAAGGACTTAACCTTCTGAGCACCCAATTATTTTGAACTTTTAGCTATCGGGTTGGAAAACAAAGTAAATGAATCGGATCTTTTTTGTATTTAATTATGTCTCTGAAATCTTAAGAGTACTTTATCCACGGTTGTTTAAGAAAATATACATATAACTACGAGCTATCTGCTTTTGAACTGAACATGAAGAACGGAAAAAGCCGTTTGAGCCACTCGGAGGGTTAATAAATTTTGAGTTTTCACCGCATGCATGAATAGGCCAAAAAATGCATTGCACAATCACAAGGAGTATCAGAATAACAGATGTGAGCTTTAGTATTGAAAATGTTCTTTCCCAATAAAGATGTTGAAACTAATTTCTATGTATTTTTCAGTTATGCAACTTAATAATTAACAACTCATACACTGAACAGTTAACTGTTATAAATACATCATTTGAAATATACAGAGGCTGAAAGCTTGAAAAAATTTTATCTAGCCTACAAATACAGTAAATGCATATTAAAATTAAAAAGGGACTGCAATATGGCCTAGTGGTAACACCTCAGCCTAACGGCCCCAGGTTCGAAACCCAAATCTACCGAAGATCCACTGTGAATGTGGGCCCGGTACACATTGAATCCGACATCAAGGGCTAAACATTTTCATACTGGTGTGAAAGTTTGGACAGGGGGTTGCCAGCACAGGTGCTGTTCTTGTTCATCTGACTGCAGTTCAAAATTATAAAACCACCCCAAAATACCTCGTGTTCTTTTTAAAAAATGGGACACTCATAGAACTAAACTAAACTTAAAGAAATTGTTAAAAAAATAACTAAATAGATCTATTTGAATATAGCGGGTTAATTTTGTAAGAATTGAAATTTTTATGTACAAAATATTCATTACATGTAATATATGTACATTAGCATAGAATATTTTAATTATTTTTAAATCCAAATTACAAATTTCTCTTTGATGCATATTACCAGATAGGAATTAAACAACACAGCAATGTCCAACTATTATTAAGTTATAAATACACTACTTCAATGATGTGAAGATTGAAAGTTAGAAAGGCTTCAAGCTCAGATATTTTACATGCATACAATTTTTTAAAGACTGAAAACGTTAATAATAATCTATTGAATCGATTTTGTAAGGCATCTGATTTTTGTACAATACGCAGTTGTATGTTCATATTTCTGTATAGTAGTGAAGAATAATATTTTTTCAAATCATGTTAAATATGCCAGTGGTACTTTGGTCATGATTCTTTTAAGTTTTATTTGTTTCCTCAGAAAAAAATTAGAAAATAAAAGTAATGAATTTGAGAATTATTTTACTTAAAAATATCAAGTGTACTTGATTATAAATATAAAAGTTACACAATTATTATTTTTAGGGAAACCTACCAAGTATAGTTAGTACTTGCAATGACACGCTAATACATCAGCATTATAATGGAACAGGTTTTGATAGAGAACCGAGAGGAGAAAAAAAAATCTGAATTAGCTTTTGAGGAAAAATTATTTAACAGGAAATTTACTTAATTTTTAAAGAAAAATTATTTAACATGTTCGCACCAGCTTTGAAATTTGCATTTCTTGCCACTGGGTAGCAGACCCGAGATCTTAGCTTTATCGGGCAGTGCTGAACCAATGCACAATATGAAAACTTATGTCAAACAATAACAGTTGCTGTCAGGGCATCAGGCACGGTGACATGGGGCGACATTCTGTCAACA
>BGPR01046744.1:0-11965 GCA_013235015.1 Araneus ventricosus
ATTGCCACGCACCAAATTTGAAGCTGTAGGTCCAAATGGTCTGACCTAGAGAGCTTACTGAGGCCCAAAAATGTCGAGAGAAGGAAAAAATTGAAGATGTCCATAGAGCATCGTGCCTGTAATACGCATGAATTTATTGGGGCGGTTCCTTCTAATCGGTTTGTCACGCGCACGACATCGACCTTTCCTTGAGAGCCCTCAAAATTTCTGCGTGAGGCCTACTTATCGATTTCAAGGAACACAAAACAAATGTCCCACTGCTCTGAAAACGTGTTGTCGGTTCAAGCAGCCACGCGAGAGACCATGGCGTATGCGAAGTCAGCGTTTTATGTTGTCAGAGCAACCACAGTGTAGGAAATTATAAAATACTATTGATATACTACCTGGCGCCATAGGGATAAAAATATGTCTGACCGTCTGTAGAACAGGCTAAAAATTAGGAAATACATTGAAATGAATATAAGATATATTTTAGAGTATAGGTGTTAATTTGGTAAAAGTTCAAAAGTTTGTTGGAAAGCTATTACTTAAAACTCAGCAAACACCTGTGACTGTATTAAGTTTTACCCCTTGAAAAAAATACTCTTTTCAACCGTTTTCAGTTTAAAAAAGTAAATCTCTAACCGATGCGGTTTATCAAATGGATGGCGATCCCACCTTGCGGCCAGTTCAGAGGGCTGAGGGTCGTTGCTAGGGTTATTCTTTCTAACATTAGGTATATGGGCCGGGAAAAAACTGGTGCCACGAAAATTGGCCGTTAAGAGGGGTAATGCTGCTGGTGCAGGTGCGGCTGCCTGAAGAGGTTTCACTGTATTTATTTATTTTTTTATCAACCTAGCAATGGTGCCCGGCGTGCGGAGAAGAAAAAAATGAGGAGAATAGCCATGAATAGCTTGCGCATGCGCAAAGATTGCTTCCCAATACGCAAATAAAAAAAACGAGACGCCCGCGCTTCGCTTCCATTACGTACAAAATCTCGCCACCACAGAATTGGTTTCAAGCAAACTGCCAGTTTTCGGAGTATCCTTCTTTGCAAAGGCATTTACGCATGCATGGAGTTGAACAAGTATGCTTATTAGCTATGACCGACAGGACAGTCAGCCCGTTGACGGATTTGGCCCGTACCTACGGACCTACATTCATGACGATAAAACTGTGTATCAAATTTTATCCATCTGGCGTTTCCAAGTTTTTTGAATTATAGCATCTGTATGACCCTCGAACATACAGACATACAGACTTCCCGTTGATGGATTTTGTATTCAAAAGTTGACAGTAGGAAACCTACAAATTGCGCGCTTTAAAGACCACATACCAAATTTCATCCCCGCAGCTCTAATAGTTTTCTTTGAATTGTTCACAGACAGACATAATTCCAAAATTGTGCTTTTCGACTCAGGGAGGTCTAAAACGTAAAAGATTCGTCAAAATGTCGAGTTCGAATTTTGACGATTACAATATTTCTCTTGTAGTATACTCAATATGAGAAAGTAAAAATATTGAGGCAGAAGGGCAGCGCCCAAAACTGATACTACAGAAAATGCCTGAATATCGAAAGGATAAAATTCACTGCCTTGCTAGTCTCGAAGGCCCAATTCTATATATCATCATAAGTTTCTGTTGCTCGGAAGGCTGTCTATAAACAGTAACTTCAACAATACAGGACAAAAATTTCCTTACTGCCAATCAATGGAATTCCATGAGACAGTAAGTGTCTCAGGAGCGCTAAATTATCAAGACCGTGAACAAACTTCTTTAAACAGATAATAAACTATACAAAAACCTCTTAATTAACTTTCTTTGCAAGATCTTCAGCCCGAGTAGCTCCTGCATTGATGGGAGGAACTCTCCTAAACCTTCTCACAATACATAATTACTCTTCAACAACCACACGTCGCTCACAACACCATCACAACATAATAGGAGAATAGTTTTAATGGCTTTTACTCGAAGCACTATTCATTCTCTCTCGGCGCTTAAACACACTAATTATAAGTTGGCACAAAAACCTCTAGTTTCATTGACTCTGAAATAGCATACAATGCATATTGCCGCGAATGAGTGATTTTTTTTTCTCAAGTTGTAAAAAATGTAATGGTGAGGCTGTTTAATTAAATCTGAACGAGAAAAATCTAAAAGATCAATCTATTTGCTTAACTCGGGTTTTTAAGAATATGTTGATACTGGACAGAAAAGAAGAAATTAAGATTTTGTGCTCTTTCTTAATAGTTTCTAATCTACATTGGAGTCAATTTATGCTCACGTGACACACGTCAAATGCTTTGGGCTAATTAAATTTCGAAATACGTTTCAGGCAATGCAGGAGGTAAGAGGACGTGAGCGTCACAGCATGGTATAAGACATTTTAGATGTTAGTTTAGTTATGTTTCCGTCCTGTTTTGGAGGAATGTGAGAGCTATTTTGGGACGGATCTCGCAATTTTGAGCCGTAATCGGATGACGGGAGCGACGCCTCGGCTGGCACTCCCTCTGCAAACGTCCGCACCACACCAGCGGGAGGACATTTGGCAAACGACTCGGATTTAACCTGCGCCTATCCAACATGCCGGATCTTTGGTGAAATCGGGTTTCGAGCCTGGCACCCTCCTGTCCGGAAGCCGCAACCTTACCAGTCCGCCACGGCGTCTTTTTTTCAGATCTTAGATGACATAGCAGGTTTGTTTGTTTTATGATAACGGCGTCACATAGCTTGACTGCATGTTTCGTATCTGACTAACTAACATTACGCCCTGCCCCCGCGCCTAAGATCATGGTGGTCCCTTACCGGTTTGAATGGGCATAGACAGGTGCACGTTTCGTATCTGGCAGATGTCTAGCATTGGAAAGTTTGTTTGCTAATTAACAGTTAAATAATTTGTTATTTCCAACAAATTAAGAAAGCAGCTAAACAGTGCAAGAAAAATTATAATTTATTACTCTAATTTTTTTGCGGTAGGGAAGATCAGTTCATCTATATATTAAAATAATTGGCAAAACCAGAGAGCCAATCCTCCACCCCCAACCACTGCACCGATTTTGACAATTTTTATTTAATATTAAAGCTCATGACTCCTAGATACGTCATAAATGGTCGCTTGCCCCCGCCACCCACCCCTATATATTACCTCACCCTCGAGAGATATCTCAAAAACATTACTTCACTGTACATTAGGGTGGATCGAAAAGTATAGGAAAAAACTTTTTTTTGGAAATTATTTTTGGCATGGGGCGGGAAAGTTGTGTCTTAAGTATATTAGTTTATATAATTTTTTTTATTGAAATTCATTTACATCTTCCGGTGCCCCAAGCGCCTCAAATATAGTTAAAAATTGAATTTTTTATGAACATTTGCAATTTTTTTGTTTTGTTTTGAAATTATTTTTGGCATGGGGTAAGAAAGTTGTGTCTTAGGTATATTAGTTTATATATATATTTTTTATTGAAATCCATTCATATCTTCCAGTGGTCCAAAAATAATTAAAAATGGAATTTTTTTTTTGAAATTTATAAAAAAATATTTTCAAAATTCCCTTTAGCGCCGGGTAAGAAAGTTTTGTTTTGGGTATATTAGTTTACGTTTTTTTATTATTATTAAAATTCATTCATATGTTCTGGTGGCTCAAACGCCCTCCAGAAAGTTACAAATTGACATTTTTGCAAATATCTATTAAAAATTGTGAATTAATGCAAAATATTTGAAAAATTGGCAGATTATTCAAGTATTAAAGTATACTTATAAATAATTATAATTTTATAATAATACATGAAGAATAATTTTAATAGTTAGAGCAATAAATCATAAAACTTATAAAAAGTGAACTTACATCATAGATTTTTTAATTCTATTAGTTTGAAGATTTACATATTTCTAAAGGATGTAATCCTTTTTGGTATTATAATGCTTGATAAGACTTCTTGATTGTATCCTATTCAATATGAAGTCGTGTCTCTTCTCTTCTCCATATACACTTTTCAACGCTTCAGACACTAAGCGAAAACACCTTTCTGCAGCTTGGGTATGGCATGAATATTTTGATCATTCCTCCGTTTTTCTAACTTACCATGGGCTCAATTTCTTTAAATGGCACATTTATCAAAAGAGGTGGTTCAAAAGGTCCAACTCGTTGCCAGTTAATAAGTGCAAGATAATGCTTTGCTTTAAAGTCTATTTTTTGTATTTGAAAAATTCTTATTCTGATAATCCTCTGTATTCATTTCTAGCACAAATTAGTTTTCGTAGCGCTGAAGACCTTATATTCTCTCTGTTATCTGTGAGCATTGACAATAGCAAATTTTCAGGATAACAAAAGAAGCTATTTCGTTGAGAAGAAATGTCATATTTCTTAAAATTTGGTTCCAAATATCTAGAAAATGAGATAAGTCTCCAAATATGCGGCGCTCCTTCTGTTATGGAGGGCTTTGTCTTGACATGGATCCAAACAGGTTGCATATACCTTCATAATATACCTTGCAAGAATAATAAGATTGTCAGATGGCTTTTCTGTGACCACATACAGCCTTAAAATTCTACCTGCAAATGTTATCCACCTTGAGTGAGCAACTGAACCAGGCTTTCTTAATACCAGGTCAGAATAATATTCACCACGTGATATCGCTAGGCAAATATCATATATATATCGCTGATCATTGCTGAGAACCATTCTATCTATATTATCTGGTATATTCTCCACACTTATTGAAGAAAAAGGCAGGATTTGATTTTTTTACAAATTGGGTCGACAAAATTCTTTAGGACAAGTTGTTGCACAATCCAAAGAATTTAGTAGATGACGGAGAGGTAACTCATTTTTTGAAGTAAACAAATGCACCACTGTAATGGTCTATTGAGGCGAGTTCCATCAAACGAATAATACCTCCCTTGTGCCCCATACTAACGTTTGTTCCATCATATCCAATTGAAATGTTAGCACATTTAATTGATATTATTTGATACAAAAAAAAATTGAGTATTGCTTCTTTTATGGCCTTAGCTCCTCCTGTTGCAGCATTAACATGTCCGATGTACACAGAGTTAGGTTCGTTTACAGGAGTATAATGCTCCTCCTTCGCGGTCTTTGGGCAGTACTTTGTGTCCTTCTTAATTAGCACTTTTGTGTTGTCTTTTCTCCCATAGAAATATAATCCGGTTAAAAGAGACCAAAACACTGTTAACTTAGTAGACTCTGCAACTGCATTTTAAAGCTTTTTACCCTGTATACGAAATTTATTGCGTTCTACCACATGCGAAATCGTGTACAATTCCAATGTCTTGTAAAACAGCACTGGCAAATGAAGCAACTTCTCTATCTGAAATTCAGTATCGATCACATTCCCTTGCTAAGGTAGGGAAATCTAAACGATTTTGCGATTGATATTCCAAGGTAATTACATCCGTATCTGTATACGTGGAATAATACATAGTGTTGAGCTCAAGTAGCTCCACTGATTGAGCATGAGCAGCACCAGCATCAGTTTTAACCATTTTAAGTTTTATTCTTTTGTCTTCCATCTGTTTTCTTTTTCCCTTTTCCTTTTTCTTTTAGTCGCAATTACGTCCACTCCTCCAATAACCATTTTCCATTCTAATCTTTGATCTTTTATAAACAATCCCGCAACAAGTGGAATTGTCATGTCTTTTTGGCATTTATATGTATCGGAATTTGTACACTTACAAAATGTGATATCGAACAAACACGATATTTTTTCATTACGACAATTTTCCAATTTTTGTTGGAATTTTTTATCGTACCTTCACCTTCTCCTCTATGTTTATCCCTGTAAAATCGCTTCTTTAACACATTTTTTATTTTTAATTTTTAATTCGAAATTTGCATAAAAATCGTTTTTTGCAAATATTTAAGTGTTTTGGGGCACCGGAAGATATTGAACAAAGTTGAAAAAATTTTGCGTGTATGCTAGTACACTTAAAAGACAACTTTTGCACCCTATTCCGATTATTTTATCCAAATTTCGAATTTTCGATCCACCCTACTGTACATTCCCAATCAGAGAAAACTTTGGCAGAATCCCCAAGACCTAACCAATGCACCGATTTCGCCAATTTTCATTTTATATGAAAGTTGTAGAGCCCTAGATACGTCATCGACGGTACTTACCATCCATCGCCCTCTATTTTCGAGAGATATCGCAAAATAAAATTTTGACGGAGTCTCCCAATCTGAACAACTGGATCGACTTCTCCAATTTACTTTCTCGTATACAAAGAGAAAGCATTGTAATCGTCAAAAAATTCGAACTCCAGATTTTGACGGATCTCCACGTTTTAGACCTCCCTGAGTCCGAAAAACACAATTTTGGAATTATGTCTGTCTGTCTGTGAACACGATAACTCGAAAACTATTAGAGCTACGGGGATGAAATTTGGTATGTGATCTTTAAATATAATTTGTAGGTTTCTATCAAATTTTGGACAAAATCCGTCAACGGGAAGTCTGTCTATTTGTATGTCCGAGGTCATGTGAACGCTATAACTCAAAAACTTGAATAGCTAAATGGATAAAATTTGGTACACAGTTTTATCGTTATGAATGTAGGTCCGTATGAAAGTTTGGGCCAAATCCGTCAAAAAGAGGCGTTCAAATTGCATATTCAATTTCTTTTAATCCGATTCTCATGCGCATGCGTATTGGTAGCTATCTGTTATTGTTGTAAATTTTATTTACAACAATAAATAATGTTTTCAAACATCAATTCTTAACAATTTTTTTATTGTTGTAAATCAAACCGATCTCATTATTTCAGCAAATCTCTTATTCACGCGCTTTTGCAATTGTTACGGTTGTGGCAGTATAAATTGTTTTCTTGGGAATTCAATTCCAAAGCAGAATTTTCGCTTTAGTATTCATTGCATTGCCTATTTTATCGCACCTGCTTCAAAGTAATATTTTTTTGAAACGTGGCAACAGATATTTGATTTCAGGTTTGTTTGTTTTTTTGTTTTACTTTCTCGTATGCAAAGAGAAAGTATTGTAATCATCAAAGAAATTCGAACTCGAGATTTTGACGAATCTCCACTTAGAAAGTATACGAGAAAGTTTAGGGGAGACCACTCCCGCTGGTTTCGCCTATATATTTGCAAGCATAGCTTACAAATCAGAATGCGCATTTTTTGAGAAAGTTTGAAACAGCATTGTTGGTCTGTATGCTCTTCAGTAAACATGGCATTTCACGAATATTGTAAAATACTGTTACACAAAGTCTTTCTGTGGGTGTATGGTGTAAACAGTCCAACACGCAGGATAATGAAGAATGAAGGTTTATTTACAAATATGCAGGAAAACACGTAGCACAGGTACAGGAAACAATTGTTCTTGCACAGATCAGCAATGTAAACAGATAACAATTCACAGGTAATAACAGTTCAGCACTTTGATATTTAGCAACACAAACAGTCAGCAAATAACTAATAACGACAATAACAGCACTTTCAATTGTGCTGAGCTCACCAGTTTCCTAACTCGCACTGCAGAAGAAACTCTAAAGTCGTTTCCAATGGATCAACATTAATGCCTCTGATCCAGGTGCCGTCCTTATATACTCTCTCCGACAGGCCGTGACGAGTGTATTCCCTTTCCTAATAGAAATAGCGATAAAAGGGTTGCATTTTCTGGAATCATCCATTTGTCGCCAAGGGCGCCAAAGTTTTCGCCAAGTCAGAGATCCCGGAACTGGCGCTTCCCGTCACTCCATGCTTAACCTTGTAAAACTCTCTTCCCAACCATAAGACTAACATTGCTGGGAAGCGACTGTCCATGTTCGTAACAATACCTATTGCAAGAGAAGAAAACTGTTTCTTTAGAGCAACATCATGCTGGTTTTATGGATCTGAAATTAAAATCTAAAAAAATATCAGCTTGCTTGTCGCCAAAGGCAACTAGTCACTTCTTAATTTTCAAAGAAATATCCATGAACAATTTTCTTCTTTCATTTAAATATCCATAGAAAAACACATATATCAGGTGCACAATTATATTTTTACTGAATAAAACCTAACCAATCAAACCATGATTATTTAGAAAGTTATCCAACTAAAAAATTAGCTGCTCATGCAGGAATCGATAACTTGTGTAAAGAAAAAACGGTACTTACGTATTAACGCCACCGAGGCTACAGATTTGGCGGTTTTTAAGTGCCGCCAAATTTGGCGGTTTTTGTACTTACGTATTAACGCCAATTTGGCAGTTTTTTAGTGCCGCCAATTTGGCGGTTTTTGTACTTAGTTATTAACGCCAATTTGGCGGTTTTTAAGTGCCGCCAATTTGGAGGTTTTTGTACTTACGTATTAACGCCAATTTGGCGGTTTTTAAGTGCCGCCAATTTGGCGGTTTTTGTAAACAAGATTACTCTTTATTGGCGCATTACCGCCAATCTGTAGCCTCGGTGGCGTTAATACGTAAGTACCGAAAAAACCTTTTTTAAAACAAAATCAAAGGCAAGCCACCGAACATTTTCGTCTGAAACACTACAAAATTTAATTATTTTTAATTAAATGCCATATTAATACTCTACAAAGATATTACACCGTCTTCAGAATGGTTTTCTTTAAAAAATGCTTAAGTGAAGCTGGCAATTTTTTTCTTGTTTTTGTCATTTCGATAGCATCGCAATGGCAACAACACTAAACGAATAATTAACTTTTTACGTATCTTTTTAACTGTTTCTCCCATCTATAAAAAAATTTGTATGTTAATAATTTGGAATGCACAAAATCACAAGAAGTTTTTCCTTGAATGTTACGTGAAATCACATTTTCTATGACAAAACGTGAAAAATCTGCATTCTGAAAACTACCCGCTTTTAGTGCAGTATTTTGAAATTCGTGATCAAAGTTGAGGCGATTTTTTCGTACCCTATATCTTCTATATTGCTTCCCAAAGAGACCTTCTTAGCAATCATCGTAGTTCTGTGGTGGAATATTGAGGCGGCGGGTTTACAGGTTCGAAACCCGATTCCATCAAAACATCAGTCATGTATGTGGGACTGGTGCGCGTTAAATCTGAAGTTGTGGGTCAAACATCATCTCTCTGGTGTGGTGTACCGTTCAGCAACGGATTCCGAGACTACCACTTTTGGACGATTTTACACCGGAAAGGTGTGCCAGGCAATGAGTCATACGGCTTTATTCACCATCCATGGTTAAACCATGATCAGCGGTTAAATGATGGTTCTGCTATAATAATGCGAAAGGTGACCGAAATGCATTGCCAAATGTATACTTTATTGGGTTGCTATATTGGCATGGTATCTCAATTTCTCTGTTGTTGGCGATTTTTAAAATTACCCTCAGCCTTCGAGCCAAACGAGTTTCTCGCCAACTCGCCAGTTAGGGATACATCCAGCCGATCATTTCGGTCAGCATTCGCTTGTTCGTGTAAATTCTTTTTTAACCGCTGATCAGGATTTAACCATGGATGGTGAATAAGGCCGATATGAGCGCATTTCCGGAGTTCTTTGTTAGATCACGTTCAGTAAAATGCAAACTTCACCCTTCCATTCTTCACTTTCCCCCTATTTTGATGAAAATGACTCCTGCCGGCGCATGCGCAAAAGCGCGGAGAGTTTCCGAATCCATTGCTACACAATAGAAGTTTGGAGAGGGGTTGCCAGTTCAGGTATCGTCCTCGTCATCTGATTGGGGCTTAAAATTACGAGGTCCGTAGCGTTTCTCCATGGTGGGGCGTTTTTATGCCTAAATTGTGGTGTAGTATTGAACTGCTTGCCCTTGGTTCAAATCCCGGCTGCGGTCCAAGAACTGGAATCTTCATTCTAAAGTGTTATTTTATTGTTTATCAATGTTCTAAGGAATTCTAGTACTTTCTTACATTCTGCCTGAATTATATTCTGGAATACTTTTTAAATGTATAAATGCCACGCCCCACAAGTTGTCTATTCGTTTGTGTTACGAGTTTCATCGAAGTGATAAATCTTCTCTTAGGAAGCAACATCATATATCTCAATTTTTCAAAGTTTGAAAGAGGAAGAAAAGATAAAAAATTTTTTTTGCAACTAATAACGAACATTTCTGAATTTCTTTCACGTCTGGTAGGAACATGCGGTATTAAGTTCATACTCGAGACTGCGTGTCATACATTCATATGTTCATACATGTAGGATATTACCCGTAATGAATAATTTAATGACTGTATAAAGAAAAATGTAAGAGCTAGATTAATTTTTTTGGCGATAGATGGAACCACAGTTCTGCTCTGTACGAACTACGAGCAGCGCCCTCTTTTTCCCTAAAAAATCAGACTGCACGCGGAGAGCAGGCTCCACGCCGCAGGCAGCCAAAATGTAAATACCTCTCTCAATCCCTCTGTGGACAGATCAGTCTTGGCGCAGTTAAGCCGACTTCCCACTAGGGTAACTATGTCTAGTCTCACTTTCCTTATGCTCTCTAATCTCTAATCTTTAATACCGTAATATTCTTAACCCGTAACATCTATCCCTCTTTAATCTAGCTCACCTAGTAAATATGACTTCATGTAAACTCTCATAAACTTTTTGTGTATATACTTTTCCCCCCTGTAAATTCTCCCTGTAGTACTTTAATAAATGTTTTTGTATTTAACTTGAAGTCTACTAATTTATTCTATGTAATATTTTGTTCTAAATTTAATGTAGTAAAAACTCTTAAATCCCCTAGACTACTTACCCCTTAAAGGTAACCCTTCCATCGGCATTTTATTTAATTGAACAGAATCCCACACACATGAAAAAAATTCGGATATATTCGTTATTGGTTGCGAAATTTTTTTCTTCCTCTTTGATGGTTTAAAAAATTGAGATAGTTAGTGATGCTTGTTAAGCGACGAACTATTCTTGATTGTTAAATTGTGTTCTGAACTTCTTTGTATCTTCGTGACAATACTTTATAGGAAGACAATATTTAAAAAATAACGTAGTTAACCGTACGTAAAACATAAAGAATGAAAGCAGGTGTGCAAGCGGATGCAGTGCAACATAATGGACAAAACTTTCAAACATGAACAAAGTAAAACTAGTTTGGAGGGGGGCTGTTTAAATATGCGTGATAAACATTCATGTTGCCTGATGTTTGAAAAACTAGATGTGCCCAGACAAATGTATTCAGAATACCACCTGTTTCATTTGTTGATTTTCATGTACATGCATATGCTGGAATTTTTTTACGGTTACAGACATTATGCAAGGTGCGTTCGAAAAGTTCGGTGAATGGTCCCATAGTTGAATAACCGCACTGGTTCGGATGCTGCGCTCACGCTGACGCAGTGAGAGACATGGAAACTAGTGCCCCCTACCGTCCAAATCGCGACAGTTAAGCGGAAGTGCGCGCTACGACCAATTTTAAGAACTGTGAGAAGGCCCGTCACTGCGAAATGCAGCAACGCGTGAACATCAAGTTTTGCTTCAAATTAGGCAAAACGGCGACGGAGACACAGGAAATGTTAGTGAAAGTGTACGGTGTGGACGCAGTGAGTAAAAAGTGTGTTTTTGAGTGGTTTAAACGCTTTAGGAAGATGTCAAAGATGAGCCGAGTTCGGGTCGACCACCTACAAGCACAACTCCAGACAACATTGAACGAGTGCGACGGATGCTTGAGGATGATCGACGGCTGTCTTTAAGAATGATAGCAGAAGAATTGAAGATAAGCCTAGACAGTGTGAGCAACATTATCCACGAACATTTGCAAAAGCGTAAGAAAAAGGTCTGCGCTTTTCCGACATTGCGCAGATCCAGCAACGTGTGACAACGGTGCTTCGAGCGATACCGAAAGAAGCGTGTGCTGACAGTTCCCAGCAGCTGTACAACCGATGTCAAAAGTGTATTGTAGCTAATGGTGATTACTTCGAATGCCAATAAAGGTATTTTGTTTATATGCATTGTTTCCTTTATTTTATGAGACCATTCACCGAACTTTTCGAACGCACCTTGTAAATCTCAACTGACTCTAAAACAGACTCAAA
>BGPR01046746.1:0-11964 GCA_013235015.1 Araneus ventricosus
CAATCCAAAAACATTGAGGAAAAGTACTTTTCGCGAAAAACGTACTGGCCTGATCTAGGCCTATAATCGCCCTTATCATTTTAAGCGAGAGTGTGAAATCGAGAAAATCTGTCTTTATTTAATCTCTCAATCTGGATTTCTAATCGCATCATAGCTGTAGCAACCCTAGTCCGTTGACCAGATAAGGTCAAGACAAGCTAACACAGATATCGTCTTTATCCGACAGGAACTCAATTATTTAAATCAGCAGTCCTTGCCTTTTTATCTACACTCATGCAGAAAAGTATCAAATCGAAAAATTAGAAGACATTAGACTAGAAATATATATCATGTATTTAGGAAATGCATATTTTTATGAATTGTAAGGATAATTTTATGATATAAGGAAGACACAGCAAAAATACACTCAAATTTAATTGCATTATTTAAAATTTTATAAGGAATTAGAAAAATTGCTATACAGCTGAAGTTGGAATAAAGTATAGAGTCGATATGATTTATTCTTTAGTAAGTGATGTGGGAATCGCTTTTTTCTATTGTTTGCGCTAACCGTCGGTTCATAGAACCAGACAGAGCTTCGAAGGTGTCCGGGTCAACGTTGTTATAACAATATTTAATTGCTGTTTTTAAATCAGACTTGCTTCTGTACTGTCGCCCATTCTTGTAATCATACTGAACCAGAATGCCTCAAAGGTCTTCCAATAGATTCAGGTCGGGACTCCGAGATGCCACATGTGCATTGAAGAGTCATTACCTCGTTCGCCTTCATACAGGATTTTGTAGAGCTCGGAATATGCATATCATGCTTTAATTTATTGAAATGTCCAATCTTCTGTTGTAATCAGAAGAGCAACTGGCAACGAACTATCTGGCAGTATGTCCTGATATAACACTGAATCATTTTATTTTCGACTAAAGCAATTTCATTTCCACCACCGGCAACAAATGCGGCCCAGACCACGACACTTCCTCCTCCGAATTGGAGTTTTTAAGAAAAGCTCATACCAGTAAACCTTCAATCCTTTTGGACCATATAAATGAAGCTTTTTTACTTTCTCGTATACGAAGTATACAAAGAGAAAGTATTGTAATCGTCAAAATATTCGAAATCGAGATTTTGACGAATCTCCACGTTTTAGACCTCCCTGAGTCCGAAAAACACAATTTTGGAATTATGTCTGTCTGTGAACACGATAGCTCAAAGAGTATTAAAGCTACAGGAATGAAATTTGGTATGTGGTCTTTACACATAATTTGTAGGTTTCTATCAGTTGGACAACTTCCGTTCACGGGAAGTCTGTCTGTTTGTCTATATGTCTGTGTTAATGTGAACGCGATAACTCACAAACTTAAATAGCTAGGTGGATAACATTTGGTACACACTTTTATCATCAGGAATGTAGGTTTGTATCAAATTTTGGACCAAATCCGTCAAAGGGTTGACTGTCTGTTGGACTGTATAATCGCATACTTGCAAAAATTATATCTCCTAAACCTTTGGCTTAGATAAATAACCAGAGGGAGTTTTCTCCCCTAAACTTTCTCGTATACTTCTCGAAAAATGTGCTGTTTCCCCTCCCCCCGCGTGGATAAAAAAAATTCGAACCTATTGTAACAAAGGATCCAATGACTATCAGAAAATATTTAGGTAAAAAATCAAATTCGAAGAGATGCGTTCCGATTAAATGCATACCGATTTCTACTCTTTCTTCGCTCAAGGACAATCCTTCCGCGTGCACAGATTGCTACGAAGTGCGCATGTCCATGGAGGTTCGGATGAAAAAAAAAAGCGCCAAGCAGGAGTCAATAAATATCGTGCACAGAAGATTGCGCCCAATACGCATGCGTGTGGAGATAGCGGACGCGTTGGAGATGCGCTTATACAGACGGACAGACAGTCAACCTATTGACGGATTTGGCCAAAATTTTATACAGACCTACATTCATGACGATAGAACTGTGTACGAAGTTTTATCCTTCTAGCTATTCAAGTTTTCGAATTATAGCGTTCGCATGACAGCGACAGACAGACTTCTCGCCGCAGACAGATTTTGTCCAAAATTTGATAGAAACCTACAAATTATGTTTAAAGACTACATACCAAATTTCATCCCTTTATCTCTAATAGTTTCCGAGTTATCGTGTTCACAGACACACAGACAGACATAATTCCAAAATTGTGTTTTTCGGACTCAGGAAGGTCTAAAACGTGGAGATTCGTCAAAATCTCGAGTTCGAATTTTTTGACGATTACAATACTTTCTCTTTGTATACTTCTTATACGAGAAAGTAAAAATTGTTATGAAGGTATTTAACAATAACTATAGATCTGTGCCCAAATTTCGTTTCAATCGGTTAAAAAAAGGCGTTCAAATTGCATATTTAATTTTTTTACTTCCGTACTGGAAGTAATCTCTGCGCATGCGCAAGCCATTCTGCGATAGCGAACGAGGTCACTTTCTCCTGTTTTCTTTTTGCTCTCGCACGCCCTCGCATTAGCAGAGCTTGGTAGATTGTGATAGAAAATAAATATTGCTAAGTTTTAATACATACGCATCTCTTTGAATCTGATTCTTCACCTAAATATTTTACAATCTCTATAATCTCTAATGAAAAACCTTCTGATAGTTATTGCATTCAGGGTTACAGTAGGTTCGAATTTTTTATCCACGCAGGAGGAGTGGAAATGACAAATTTTTGAGAAGTATACGAGAAAGTTTAGGAAGGCCACTCCAGATGGTTTCGTTCGAAAACACCAAATCATTCCAGTCGGTGTCAGCGGTTAGGTGTTTCCGTTCAAAATTTAAACATGAATCAATACGCCGCTTAGAATTTGAAGTTTTCCCTTCAGTTTCTTGTACACAACATTAGTATTTCTGTGCAGTGCATTTCTTATTGTTCGACTGGTACAGGGCAACTGCACTTCATCTTTAATTCGAGAGGAAGACAATTTTGCTTGCAGGAGAGCCTTTGAATCCTTCTCTCTTGCCTTGAAGAAATTATCATTGGCCTTCTTGTTCACTGTTTTGTGCCATACACTGTAAAAAATCCACCTGAAAATTCAGGTGAAAATTTACTGATTTTAACGGAAAATTTCCATAATGTCTTGAAACCGGTATTTTCCCCTTAAACATACGGGCACTTTCCGTAAAACGCGAATCGGGAAGGCGAAAATGGGCTTTTTCCGTTTTTATGGCTGCCGTAACTGGTCTAACCGGTTTAGAATTGGCGACAACGCGCAAAATTTCGAATCCGAAATGTATTACTTTCTGTTAAAATGTATTAAAAAACATCAAGGCCAAAAGATATCAGCAAGTTATTACCATAAAATACACATATATAAGGCATAAAGTCAATATCTGTTTTAAATGTGTGTATTTTAAACGAGTATAACTTTAATATGCTATTCATTTTGATTCATTTTCGTTTTCCCCCAATTGACTCTCTCGCCAAACAACCTTGAATAGGCGCCAAGAAAGCCGGGAAGCAAAAGTGAATCATGGAACCGCGCCGCCATCTTATGTCTCTGGAAATGTTATTAGTAAAAATTGTGATAATCGAGTTTAACCAAAGAACTTATAAGAGAAGAAGCGACACTTCGAAAACTTGGCAGTTTGCCAAAAACCAATTCTGGCGAGATTTTGTAAGGAAGCAAACATTTAGAAAGTCTCGCCAGGTCCTGTTGCGCAAAAGAATGCGCAGGGGATTTGATTTGTTTTGATCGTGGCGTGGGTTAACTTTGGTGAGCTTGCAACGGATTTTTTTTTTGTCGTCTTTGATTCTTCTAGCTTGCTTCTAGGTCTGAGAAAACAGAATTCAGCAGGAATCATGACAGATGCATTTCTTGCAACGCCACTCGTGCAAAATCGCAGGAGTTGAAATATTTTCGCTTCCCAAAAGAGGAAGAAAGGTATGAACGAATTTTACTCATTTTTCAACCTTCGGCTTAGTGTATACATAGTTCGTTCTCGTGTCAATAAATATCTTTAATGCTCGCATTATGTTTTATAGATCCGCTTAAACACAGCATAACAGGATGGCAAGTCACACTGTCTGCTTTCCTTCTTCTGGTACCTCGATTGTTTGGAAAAAATGAAATTTGTCCTCCTCAGCCGCTTCAACCAAGATGCTTTAGAAAACTATTTTTCTCGGGTATGTTGTTTATTGCTTGAAATTAATTTATTTAATTATAAAATTTGAGTTTGGTAAAAGAAAGCTGTGTAAATTAATAAATTGCTTTTATTTTATTGAACTTATTTAACACAACTTTTTCATCATTTCTTTAGGTATTCTTTAAAAAATTCAATTTCAAATTATTTTATTATAAACACAAATTTGGAAGGTTCAATTTATTCTAAAATTTAACAATATTTTTAACATTTAAGAAATCTTTTAAGGCTGTCTTAAATGAAAAATAAGTAAATTGTGTAAAATAATTTGCTGATTACTATAAAAAATACATAGAAACTTAAAAATGTTTATTAATTCCATGTGTTTAATTGATATTTTCTCTTTAGGAGAGGCGAATGACCATCCTACTCCAGTGACAGGACACTGATGTTATTACTGAATTGATGTTTGCTATGTGGAAATGCCAACCATGAGCCAGATGATGACATCATTCCACCCAAATCATCCCGCAAACGGATGAAGATTGCCTAGATCTTGTTATTGATGAACCATCATGGATTGCCCAGAAGCACAGGAAAATTGGGATGATTTGGAGCTCAACAGTGCCACTTATGTGGCAGGCTACATTTCAACAGTGTCTCTTCAGAAAATCTACTGTGAACTCTGCAAATTAAATATATGCCAGCAACGCAGCAACTGCCACTTATATTCTTCTGTCATTTAAAGAGTTTGCTAACTCAAAAGCCGGATTACAATATCCTTCGCAACTCTTTGTAAATTGTATTTGTAAATCCGGTGAAATTTTCAACTATATTTTTTCAAACACAAGTCATCAAAGGGGAATTTTGAAAAGATTAAAGATTTACAAATGAGTTAATATTGTTCTAAAAGCCATCAATTTACTTCATGGCAAACTTAGTTTTTGTTTGGTTGATCAAGTTCAGCTGAGATAGTTATAATTATTGTATACATATATTTTCTTTATAATAAATTTTTATAGTAATGAAACAACTGAAAAACGTGAAATATATATAAATCATATTTTTAAATGGTTTTGTGATACTGTTGTGAAATTTGGAGCTCTTGGTAAGTATTTAAGGCAGTTGTGTTAAGCACGGTTGTTCTTGAAGATTTCTAGTGTTGATTAGTTATTTCTTGAATACTTGATTTTGGTTTGTTCAGTCTTGTTTTCCCCCATGGTAAAATGTATTCAGTGAAGTTTTTGCTGATGTTGAAAGTTTTCTTACGTATTGGTAACTTTTAGCTGCTCCTAGAGACAGAGGTTTTTTGTATAGTGTAGTTTATGTTTCAGGGTAAATTTTTTTATTAATTGTGTTTAATTTAATCGTATCATGTAGCACCTGACACAGGAACACAGCATTTTTTTATTGGTGTCTGTCTTGGGAAAAATTTAAAAAAAAGCTTCAGTTCTTATTTATTAGTATTTTTAATTATTGTTGTTGCCTGTTAATATTTTTTTGTCTGTATTTTCAACTGTTAATTCTAAGTTGAATAAATTAATGTGATTTGAATTTCTTTTGTAATGTGTATTCTTTGCATGTTGATAGAGTTTACATTCGCAAATAATATTCATTTACCTACATTGTTCATCAAGCGAAAATTTTCGTTTCCACCTGACTTCTATGAATACTTTGATATGTAATTCAGGAAAATGATTAATTAACTTTAACGTAATTATGGATTTTTAAGGAGAAGTAACATTTTTTAAGATACATATTTATACTAAAAATTAAACAGTTCTATAATAAATACATTACTTCTTGCAATATGATGAAATCGTGTGTTTTCTTGAGAAAGATATGAATTAGCTTTTTTTCCATACAGTAATTGTGTGTATATGTATGTTTGATAAATAATTAATATAATATTTTTAAGGTCCTTAATTTTTTCCAAAAAAGTCCTTAATTTTTGTTTTGTAAAAAGAGTGGGAACCCTGTAGGGGATTTTTATGTTTTTCCTGTAAAAGAGGATATTGTTAGAGTAGAAAAGACTGATGTTGTAAAAGTTTTAGAAGAGCCATTTGAAATAACCGTGAACAATACTACTTTAAAATTTGAATATTATATTGTTTAGCAGAATATGTAACAGACCACCTTTTTATTTTAATGTATTTCCTAATAAATATATTCTTTAAGCATCATTTTGCATTTATGACCCATTTTACCCCGAGATGGGGTAAAATGAGTCAAAGCTATTCAAGCTAAGTTTAATTAATTTATAATTAAAAAATAATTGTTAAAATTACATAAATATGTCCTGAAGGAATGTAATGTCAAGATGCAATTGAAAAAAAAAAACAGGAAAATTTTATGATTTTATTGCTACAAAACTTTGAATGCGAAAATAAGCTAAAAAGTGACCCATTTTACCCCACATGATCCTAACTTTTGTTTTTGCAAATATTATTTATCTATTTAAAACTTAATTTGTTAAAAAAAATAATAAAACTTGTATAAGGATCTAGCTCCATAATTTCTACTTGAGAAATTTGTGATATTCTTTGGAAATCTGAAGCTTTTTTATAATATAAAAAAAATAAGAATTTTCATTAGATGGGTTTTTTAACATTAACTGAAAATTGGGTTATTTGGGTGCTATAATTGTAGTGACCTAAATATTGCAATTATTGAATATGAATCTATATTATATATTTATTGTTAACAATACAAAGTTGGATTATAAAAAAAAGAATGTATATTTGAAGAAAATTTTGTGAAAATGTAAACATTTTAAAAAGTATTTCCTGAATTAAATAGGAAAAATTTGTTAAAAATAGGGAAGTTAAATACCAGTTGCTTTATTTGGGTATGAAATCCAAACAAAGTTTAATTTTTTCAAACAAGTATAATTTTCAGTGACATGAGAATTGTGGATGAAATTTAAAAGAAAATTTAGCTGTTTATTTGGACCCTAAAATTGTGGTGATATAAATATTATTACACATACTAAACGTGAACTTATGTTAAAGGATGTGAAGTTGAATTATTCAAAAATGAAAAGATATAGAAAATTTTTGTGAAAATGCAAAAATTTTAAAAAGTATTTCCTGAATTTAGTAGGAAAATTTTGTTAAAATTAAGGAAGAGTTAAATACCTGAAAAAAAAGATTGAAGGAAAGCACATTGAAGTATTTATAGGTGACAGACATTGTGTGCACATGGAGAGTTTTATTGCAATTGCACATTCCAAAATAAATAGAAACAAGATATGGGATTCAATTTCATCAGCTTTTGTATGTTTCCATTGTGATTTTTGATTAGATAAGTTTTAAAAAAGATTTAATTTGGTATGATTAAATTTTTTTTTCTAACAAGTCAATTCACCCTTAAATAGATTCTAGGAGCAGTTGTACATTAGAAGTATTGCTTTCATTAAGAATAAGCAGCATAAACATTAGAGACACATCATAGTATTAACCAGGAAAATGTTGAATATTTTGTGTATTTAAAATGGAAGCATTTTAATAATTTAATCTCAAACTCATGAACTACTTTTAAAAAAACAATTATTCCCCTCTCCTTCCAATGTTATATGCTTGCTTGCATTCCTTAAAATTCAAAAGTATTTTTTTTCCTCTAACGGGCTTAAGAGAAAGTAGATTGCAAAAAATCGATTGAAGGAATGTCTTTCTCAATTTATTCATGTTACTACTAGTTATTCCAACTCTCGATTTCTATACAAAAGTTGCATCATTTCATTGTATTCTATTGAAAATGAATTTTATTGATGATAAAAACTGAAGCATATTCTGAGTAAATTTGGTAAAAACGAAAATTAAAGAAAATGAATTCAATAGGGTATTGTTGAAAGTAGGGAGGAAAATAAAATAATGAAAGAAATAGAATAATGGCACTTCCATACATACTCAGAAAAAAAGGACAGTAAATTACGGGGTCACATACTCCTTAAAGAGTGGAAAAGTGTGGATTTTGCGATAAAGGGTTGATCATGTCCCGGACTCATTAACTCGAAATGAAACACAAATACCTTTTTTAACACTCATTTAAATTTTTCGAATATTGTGACTGTTTTAAGCCTTCTAATGAAAAACTTTGAAATTTTAAATATTTGTTGTCCATATTGCTTTCTTTGAAATGGCATAAAATCATAAATTTGGTTTAAATCGTAAAATCTATGTGCACTTAAAAATAAAATATGGCATTGGGAAAAATGTATTTCCGGTTAAGGAGCAAAAATTATGTATATTTTATTTAGAGTTACTCATTTCACTTTTGTAGCATTTTAAAATTTTGATACAAAGGGATAGATATTGTAAAATCCTGTGTGACGCGCAGATCATTCTAAAATTTAAAACAGTCGTTAACCTAGGTTTTTTCTTAATATGTACTTTCTACTGAAAATTATCATTTATGTAAACAATAGATCATAATACTCTCATTAATAAATTTTAAATGTGCTTTGCAATTGATAAGAGCTCTGGACGGCCTCAACTATTTGTTTCAAAAATCGCATCTTTCGACACTAAAGGGGAACTTTAAAAAAAGAATTTCTGTTAAAACACAGAAAAATCAGAAACAGAATTTCCTTGAAAACACGGAAAAATCAAAAACGGAATTTCTGTTAAAAAACTGAGAATTCGAAAACGGTAAAAGTAAAAACGGAAAAACCAAAAACGGAATTTCTGTAAAAAAACGGAGAATTTGAAAACGGTAAAACTAACAACGGAAAAACCATTAACGGAATTTTCTGTAGAAAAACGGAGAAATGTTTTACGAAACGGAATATTGCCGGCAACATTGCTGCCGGTACTTTTTCCGTGATTTGACGGATATTTTTTTTACAGTGTACTTACCAGGTTTAATGGGAAGGCGGTTAATTACAGCTTTCGATCTGCCAACTTTTCGTGTAATTTCATCACCATTGTAGCCAGCATCTTTAAAAGCTAGCATTTTGACTTGCTTAGTTTCTGAAACGTGTAATAGTCTCTCCAAGGTATTAGAATAAACAAAAATAAAATAATTCTTTATCCACAAAACTTGTATTTGTTTCTAGAATCGGAGTGAAATGCTTTCTGGGTTTGTTTCTTTTTTCAGATGTTGGGAATCAGCAGAGGACTTTATACTTTTTTCCATGCTGCCATCTGCTGATTTTAGTAATTTTTACCTAATAAAAAAATAAATCAGAAATTTTTACAAATATATTTCGGTACGTCATTGCAGCTGTTTTCCATATATAGCGATTTTTCGTCCGACTTTATACTTTTTCCCCAAGAGTGTATATGTAAAATGAACACATATAATAATAAAAAAATATGCAAGGCTAATCCCTTTCAGCCCAGTCGTATTTTAAAGTTGATTTTGTTTTCTCAATTGTATCATTTTCTTTTTTCAGATAATTATAAAATTGGACGCAAGTCATTTTAAAATTGTAACGAGAAATAAAAACTGCTTCTATTGTCTTCACTGTCAGCCTGTTTCTTTCGTACGACAATTGAATTGACGTTAAGGAAGATATTCTCTCCACATATGAAGTGTGGGCTGGAATCGCAACTACGTATTCGCATAGCTTTGTTAGACATGACTACTGATCAATAAACTTTGTATCTGTAAAAAAATTTCAGCCATTTCTCTTTCATACTCAATTTCATAGACGCTCCGCAGTTTTATTTGGTATTATTTTTCTCTAAATAATCTTTAAGATTTGAGTTGAGAGAGAAAATGGGACAAAGAGTAATTCGGGACTGAGTGGTCAAATACTGTAACAGTCCCGTACATGCAGGACGTATGGCAACCCTATCTATATATACCCATTAAAGCGTATAATTCAGTTATTTCATAAAATAACTATCTATTCAACTTGGTTATTCATTAAATACCTAGTTATTCTATGAAATAACGGATTCCACGCTTTAACTGTAACATATACAACGATACCTGGAATGTAGGGGAGGTGTAAAATTTGATAGAATCCGTCATCAAATTATATTTTTATATATTTATAAGCAAATTTATTTACTTTTTAACGTATCTTTCGCGCACTATATTTTTAATATTTTATTTCTAGATTGGTATACTTTCTGTAAACCGCATGATATAAAAATCGGACTCTCAGAGTACAGTGTAGGGCCGACTATTGGAGCCTAGAACTACCAAATTTGACACGCAGTTTTTTCTTTGGTAGTAGATGTTACTAAAAAAGGGTTTTCAGAATTATGATAACATTCTTAATTTAAGATTAATCAAAATGTTAAAGGTAACGATAAAATTTAGTGACCAATAAATATGGTCACTAAATATTATTGCATAAAATCAATTTTTAAACGACTATAAAATTCATAAATTTAGATTTTCAGTGATACGAATTTTATTTCCGTACATATCTTTCTATAATTTTCATAAATTTTTCAAAATGTTTTGAACCAAATTTGTAAAAATGCTTTTTACTTTTGTAATGAAATTGAAACGATCATCATTATATCACTAAATCCTTCAGTCATGCATTATTAGCGCTGTTAACTTTACGGTAAAAACAAATTTGCTATCTTTGGACATTAACCTAGAAGCATAATTTTCTCTTTCGTTTTTATTAACATGATAGTGATTTTAGGCTGACATTCTTTCTGTAAATTTACGAGATATAAAAATTATTACACAGTGCGAACGGCTGAGACAATCAAGCAGACAAATCAAGCCTCAAGTATTATCTTGCTACAATGTTTCGAACTAGAGGTTCGAACCGCTTTTCTTTTTAATTAACTTTTCAATGAGAGATTTTGATTTCGCCAAAAGACAAAAATGTGTTTTTTTATTATTAACAGTGGAGTTAATGATGATTGCCTGTTGCAATATCTTTCTTAAAACAGCATTAAAAATCATATTGTGCACATCATTAAATTAGTTCATCTAAATCCTAAAAAATAAGTTTGACAGTATTTCTTATGTGTATTTTTACATGGTAACAATTTACTCTTAAGAATTCACAACATTATCTTATAAAGTGCGTGTCCTCAATCACATAGAACTGCGAATATTATGACTGATCATAAATGTTAGTTTTAATAATTTTGTTTTGGAATGTATCAGCTGCTGCAATATTGAAGGTAATGTGTTTATGTTAAAGAAATCGTTGTATGAAATAAAACAAACCAATATCCAATTTATTCTAGTTTGATCTCTTTATTTGGTGTGATTAGATTTTATTTAATCTTATACGTTGCAAAGTTTCAAGTGAAAGTGAGTTTTAAGCATCTTAAAATCCTTTGCATGGCAAACCTAAATTTTACGAAATTTCAGTAGATAAGCAAAGAGAAATTACTATCTTGAATAAATCAAATGAGTTATTGATTCGAATAAAAGTTTTATGCAAAATTTTGCAAACCTGTTACTTATGTCACTTTTACATATACAGTCGAACCGCGATATAACGAACCCTCGGTTACAGCGAACCTTTCACATGGTCCCAACTGAAGACCTATGGTAATAATGTATTTTCATACGTTTACAACGAACAGCAAACGCTAGAAACTCGTAATAGCGAACTGAAAATTTCTAAAACTTCAAAATTTTCACTTGGAAAGGGATAATTTGGCATGCAGTGGCGGCAATAAGTCTTTTAAGTATAACTGCCTCTGCTATTTTACTCAGCGAAGAGAGCAAGCTTATGGGTCCATGTTAGCCATGTTAGGATTAACTTCATAAATATAGCCTACTACTATATTTGATCTGGTGTAAAACAACTTTTCTCAAAACAAATTAGATTAAGACGTAGAGTTCATAACATTTCTTACCATACAATGAAACTTCGGTGAAATTATTTTAAAGAGATCCGTTAGAAATGAAGCAGATGGGCTTA
>BGPR01046747.1:0-11963 GCA_013235015.1 Araneus ventricosus
TTTGGGGTGTGCAGTAAACAGTCATCTGAGCTTGGGAATTTAAGAAAACATTTACTGGTGCATACGAAAGAGAAACTGTATGTCTGTAAGATATGCAGTAAAGCGTTTTCTCAGAAAGCAATTTAAAAAGTCATTTACTAACGCATACGACAGAGAAACCTTATGCCTGCGAGATGTATAGTAAGGCGTTTTCTTCGCTAGGAGATTTAAGAAGACATTTACTGTCACATACAAATGAAAAACCGCGCAACTGCTAAATCTGGAGGAAAGCGTTTTTCGTGTGGGCAATATTTAATGGGACGTTTGCTGACACATTTGGAAACGAAATCTTATGGTTTTGAATTGTGCAAGGAATATTCTTTCCGGAAAGGAGATTTAAAGAAACATTAACTGATATATAGGAATCATATGTATCCCATGTTTGAATATATGCTTTTGCAAACAACATGAAAGCGTTTTCTCTGCACAAAAATTTAAGGATACATTTATTAATGCATATGAAAGAGAAACCGTTTTTTTTTATACTTGCAAATATAGCATTCTCTTATTAATTCAATTTACACAGACATTTATTGAGGAGTATGAATGAAAGTCTGTGCACCTGCGAGCTATGTCTTGACGATTTTCCTCAGCAGTCAGATTTATAATATTATTTACGCATACTGAAAGCAATCCATATACTTTTAAAATGTGCAGTGAACCTTTTTATCCTTCATGAGATTTAAAGAAATATTTATTTACGAATACGAAAAGGTTGTCTTCGAGATGTATAGAAATGAGTTTACTCTGCAAAATAATTTGGACAGTCATTTGCCGATATACATGAAAGAGAAAACATGTTCATGTTTCATTTGCAGTAAAATGTTTTCGGAGGATGGAAATTTTAAAAAAAAATATTTACTGGCTCATAGATAAACGAAACCATATCGTGAAATTTATGTAGTAGACCGTTCTTGATCAAGACCGAAGTACCATTTTCTGGTTCATAAGAAAAGAAAACTGTACATTTGTGACTTATTTGAATAACCAGTTTCTTTGAATGCTAATTTAAAGAAACATATATTGACAAGTACAAAAATGAACCATACAAATGTTACTTCGGTTTTAAATATTTTTTTTTGAAAGAAAAAACTTCATGACACGCTTATTGACGTTTACCAAAGAGAAAACATACGAATTTTTCCAGTAAAGGATTTTCTCTGAATATCTATTTAAAGAGACTTTAATGCATATGTGAAGAAATTTTTAGGTGTGTGAATTTTAGACTAAAACAAAAATGCTTCATTTTATAAAAAATAGTCAAAATGAATCTATTTTCAAATATTTTTTTCATTGTGTTTGTTTATTAATTGCATTATTCTTTATCTTTTGATGTTTTCTTATTATTTAAAATTTCTCAATAAGTATTAAATTGAAACAGATTTTAATGTTCTCATTGTGAAAAAATAAACAGTTTTATATGTTCAATTGTTTTTATTATTATTATTTTCTTCTTAATTTGGATTTTAACGTAAAATAATATTTTACTCAAGAATATAATCTTATATATGCGTTGACATGTTCGTAAGAGAAATACTGAATTCTGAAATGTTTTTATGCATTGTAGCATAATGTACTTATTATTATTATTATTATTATTAAAGTCTTATTCGTTCATCTCTGTTTTAGTTATGATTTTTTTTAGCTGGGCTTCCTACTTTCTAATTTTTCATTTGATTTAAAATGCATTTAAGTCAAGCAATTATTATTTTATACTTAGTGTGTGTGTAATTGAAATTTATAAGACAAAACTATCTTTTACGAAAACAGTGTCGACGAGTAGTTAAATGTGATTTTAAGACACAATAATTTAATATTTTATCGAAATTACGGAATTTCTTATAATTGGTATTTAATTCCGTGAAGAAAAGTATAATATTTCGCTATTTTATCTTTTTAAAAAATAAACTTCTTGCTTAATAAATAAATTTGCAGTTTATGAATTAATTTAATTATAATGTTCATTTAGAGATATATTGAAAGGTAAGGTTTGTTTGTATGAGAAATTGTGTATTGTTTTGCTAAAGAAAAAACAAGGTTCGAAAATTATTCGACATCAGTATGATCCTTGCTTTTTTGCTTAATTCCATCTGCTGCTTAATGTGAAATACAATGTAAAACATTTATCTACTTCGTTCTCGGAATCATTTTGTTTTCACCGTTGCTCAGTGGTCAAGTTTCGGTTTGTAACATAACAAAAATCAAAATTTCGAGGTAGGCAAATGGGTTTATTTTCTTTGTGTGTCGGTAGAGAACCGTTTGGAAGCATAAAAGCTACAAATTGGTTTGTATAAATACGCAGTCTTGGGAAGGTTCTTGGAGGTGAAGTTGGAGAATGTGCATAGACTAAGGATTATGTCATGGGATATCATAAGCCTATGCGAATGTGTCTTTCAAACTCGTTTCAGTGAGCCTTCGGATTTCGCTCTGTAAAGTCTTGCATTCCTCTTTATCTGTCTGATTTTAGATTTTTCATGATGTCTAAATCCAAGCCAGGTAAATGAAACCACTTTTCGCAAATTATTTTAATATTTTGCACATTATTTTTATTATTTTTTGCTATATTTTAAACAAACGTTTTTTCATTAAATTTTCAAATTTAAAGCGAAATTAAAAAGCTTGCACATCTTTAGACTACATTAAATCATATCTGTACTCTATCTCGATCTAAAATTTCTAAAAACTATCCACGAAATGCAGTCAAGCATTTTCTTAGCAGAAAGATTTAAAGAGACATTTACTGACACATGCGAAGGAGAAACTACATGCTTGCGAGATATGCAGTAAAGCTTTTTCTCAGCAGAATCATTTAAGGAGACATTTCCTGATGCACACGAAAGAGAAACCATGTGCCTGCGAGATGTGCTGTAAAGCGTTTTCTCATCGAGGAGATTTAAAAAAAAAAAAAAACATTTAATGACGCACACGAAAGAGAAACCATATGCCTGTGGGATGTGCAGTAATTCATTTTCTCAGCAGCAAAATTTAGGGAGACATTTATTGACGCATACGAAAGAGAAACCACATGCCTGCCAGTAAAGCGAGAGACATTGTTTTCATGCGAGATAAAAGCGTTTTCTCTCAACAGGGAAATTTAAGAAAATATTGACTGACGCACACGAAAGACAAACCGTATATCTGTAAGGTGTGCACAGTGATGTGCGGTGGGTGCAAAATGCATCTCTGAATGTTGATTCAAAATGAAATATAAAAATTATAAATATCCCAAAACTGGTATTTTTTTTTTAAAAAAAAAAAAGGTATTTGCGAATGATGATTCAAAAAGAAATAAAAAAATAAATATGTCCCGCTAAACTGAGTGTTTTGTAAAAAAAAATGCGAATGGCGATTCAAAATCAAACATATAAAATTTATATACATAATATATAGTTATAAAATTTTAAAATTAAAGCTTTGACTAAATTATATAAACAAAAACCAATTGCTATCAGGATTCAGAATAAAGTATTCTAAAATTTAAACGGGATCGGAGGATAATTTAGTTTTTACTGTTTGAAACTTTGACACTTACAATAGAATAATTATTTATAACGGCTTTTATCTTGTATACTAGCCACCTTCGGCGACCAGTTTGTTCGCCGGGAATATAATTTCAACTGACTCTCTTATGCATAGTTTAATATTCACGATTCCCTTGACAAAGTAACTTTAAACTTCAAATTGCGATAGAGATTTAACCCGCGTTCTTTACGTAGTCTTGCACTTGTTTATTCTTTGTCTATTTGAAAGTCCCTAATGGAGTCAAGTAACTGTTCGTGTCAAGATACATCTAATTGTACATAATCGATGCGAATTTTAATTTAACAAATTTATTTCAACATCGAAATACCATTCACGTTTTACGTCCAGCAGCGTGTTAATTGGCTTAAAATATGCTGATAAAATGAACTTAAACATAGCATCCATAATCGTTCAGTTTACTGCATTTATTTCTTTATATACTTACTATCTTGAGGACTTTCTTTACAGATTTCACAGAAAAATTGATCAAATAAAAAAAAAGAAAATCCAATAGAATATTATATTAACTTTCAACAATGGAAGAGAAACATGCAATTAAGTATTTGTTTAAACAATGAAAATGTTTGAATTTCATTGTAACAATGAATGGTAAAAAATGTTTTTTTAAATTTATTAAAATTAGAGAAAACCAGCGGGAATAGTCTCCCCTAAACTTTCTCGTACACTTTCTAAGTGGAGATTCGTCAAAATCTCGAGTTCGAATTTTTTTGACGATTACAATACTTTCTCTTCGTATACGAGAAAGTGAAACAAACAAACAAACCTGAAATCAAATATCTGTTGCCACGTTTCAAAAAAATATTACTTTGAAGCAGTGCGATAAAATAGGCAATGCAATGAATACTAAAGCGAAAATTCTGCTTTGGAATTGAATTCCCAAGAAAACAATTTATACTACCACAACCGTAACAATTGCAAAAGCGCGTGAATAAAAGATTTGCTGAAATAATGAGATCGGTTTGAATTTTATTTACAACAATAAAAAAATTGTTACAATTTATGTTTGAAAACATTATTTATTGTTGTAAATAAAATTTACAACAATAACAGATTGCTACCAGTGCGCATGCGCATGAGAATCGGATTAAAAGAAATTGAATATGCAATTTGAACGCCTCTTTTTGACGGATTTGGCCCAAAATTTTATACGGACCTACAATCCTGATGATAAAAATGTGTACCAAATTTTATCCATCTAGCTATTCAAGTTTTTGAGTTATAGTATTCACATGATAGCGGACATACAGATAGACAGACTTCCCGTTGACGGATTTTGTCCAAAATTTGATAGAAACCTACAAATTAGGTTTAAAGACCACATACTAAATTTCATCCCCGTAGCTCTAATAGTTTTCGAATTATCGTGTTCACAGACAGACAGACATAATTCCAAAATTGTGTTTTTCGGACTCGGGAAGGTCTAAAACGTGGAGATTCGTCGAAATCTCGAGTTCGAATTTTTTGACGATACAATACTTTTTCTTTGTATACTTCGTATACGATAAAGTAAAAAAATCGAATGAAAACTTAATTGATATCATTGAAAAGATAAGTTTTTAAATTTTCAGATGGTGTAAAAATAATTTTTGTGTTGTTATATTTTCGGAAGTTATTAAGGAAAAACTCCAAAATTTCGCTTATTTTTTAATTAATTAAAATTCTAATCAAATTTTAAAAAACGGTTACTAGGTGCTAATTCCCACTCTCCAGAGTATGCTTGTGCCAAATTTCGTTGCTGTAGGCCTAGCGGTCTGTCCTGTAGAGCGCCAATACACAAACATTCTCTTTTATTATTAGTAGAGACAGACAGCGCTAGTGAATCTTGTGATTCATAATTTTCTCACATTACCATTCAGGAAGTCTTTTATTCTTGTTTTGATTTAGTGAATAGTTAGTCATTTACTTCTATTTATATTAATATTACTGTTAATGTTACGTTAAAAAGTAAAAAAAAGCAAAGGGAAAAAGTTACCTACTTGGAGCTTTTAATGTTAAGAAGGATAAAAGTATCCAATGAAAGTACTGTAATGTTGAGTACAAACTTGCCAATGTAAGCAAAATGGAGAAACACACACAAAAAAAATATTTCAAAAGTCTTGGTGGATTAAAAAAGGTTTTGAAAGGATAAAATAGCTAATGAATTTTCTTTTACTCAGAATCCAACCATGACACTTACATCAAATTTAGAGTTTTAAGAACATTTAAGTATGGATGTTCATGATCCAGGTGAATCCGTCCAGCCAGGAAACTGTATGTGAGTGTCTACTATACCGTCAAATAATACAACAGATTCAGCAACAAAAAATTCGCATTTCTTGTTGCTGAAATCTTGTTACAAAAATAACTTACCTTTGTTGAAAGTAATATGAGTGAATATTACTTTCAAAATAATTCACTTTTAAAAACCGTTAGAACTGAAATATCTCCTAACTTATCAGCAATGTTTGGTACTTTGACAAATTAAACCGAAAAAGAATTATAAACAATTGTATCTTTCATTTTAGTTTCTTTTATCAGCTCTTTATCATTTTAAAACCAAACTCAACATTTTCTTTTTTGGAAATTTAGTTGAGTTTAAAAAAGGATTGATATTTAAGCCACGTAAGGTCCATGATATAGTATTGCGTTTTTGTTTTTTCTGAATCATTTTTTTAGTTTTTATAGAATTTAAAATGTTCATATATTACTAGTTTTCTTCTTTTTTACTTTACCTTAGGCTCAATATATATCCTATACATATTTATATTATATAGAGACATCATATTTCACACCAGTGCCGTGTTTTATATGAATGCGGTAATTGAAAAATAAATACCCAGGTAAATACCCAGGGTATTTACCCTTAAAAATAGATACCTGGATATTTTACATCACTGGATGTGCAGTAAAGTGTTTTTTCAGAAGAATTCATTAACTGACGCATACGAAAGAGAAACCACACGCCAATGCGCAGATGTTCTGCGATATATATATATATATATATATTTGGCGGGAGGTAGGCAGTGTAAATTTGATGACGTTTATTTATTCACTTCATCATTCTTTCTTTTTTTTTTCTTTTCTTTTCTCATTATTTGAAACTTCTCATTAGACATTTAAAAAATTGCTTTTAATGTTTTCAGTAGGAAAACATAAAACTGTCTTTTACACGTGCAGTCATTTACTATTTTTTGCCTTCTTAATTTGGATTTTAATATTAAATAATAATTTGTGGAAGAATATAAACAATATGTACTTTGGCTTGTTCGAGAAATATGAATTGTGATTTTTTTCAGAATAATGTTCACTTTGTATTAACGTTTTATGATGCTTAACGTGTCTTCCTAATTTTTACAACTGCATTTGAAATAAAATGTATTTTTAAATTGAAAGTTTCGATTAATTAGGCTTGGTATGTGTGTGATTGAATTAATCCAAAACTACCACTTGTATTTTGCAATACGAATCATTTAACAAAAATATTAACGATGCACTTTAAAATCATTTTAAAGATTTTATGGAAATTGCAGAACTTTTTATTATTGACTTATAATTCCATAAACGATAGTATCACGTTTCTCTATTTTTTTCTTCCTTTGCATGGAATGCTTACTTAATAAAAAAATTCGCAGTTATTAAATTCATTTTAATTATAGTGTGGATTTAGAAATTTATTACACATTTAAGTTTTAAGTAAATTATTTATTATAATTTAAATGTGTGGTGTGTGGAAATATTAACATTATCTTGCAAAAGGAAGAAAAAAAATCGAAAATTGTTCGATATAAGGATGGTTTGAAAGTGCATTCTGCTTAATGTAAAGTGTGAAATATAGTGCAAACATTCTGCTTATTTTATTTACGGAATCAATTTGTGATCATCGTTGCTTTCATTTTGTAATAAAGAATAACTTTTCAATGATTCGTGTCATTTTTCTTATTGCGTCTTAAATTTGCAATTTACCTTAATAACTTGTTTAAAAGCTTCATTGGAAGTTTAGCTTCTTTAGAAATCTTCTGCGGTTTCTTTTTTCATGTATGTGTGTGCTATTCATGTATGTAATGCTGTGTCTTTTTTTCATAATGTTATGTATTCATCAATATTCTGTTTAAATCTTATATTTCCAAAAGCTGACTGCATTTTGAAGATAACTTATTTTGAAATATTTATTATCTTAGTATTGTGCTCTTAAACTGAATTTCTATATTTTTCAATTCCTTCTGTTTTCATTTTTTAAACTAAAATTATATATATATATATATATATCTGTCTTGAAAAGAGTTAAAAACTATTGTAGAATTTCAACGCCTTGAAATTCTGTAATGTTTATTAAATAGTTGACGTTTCTATACTAGGGATGTAACGAATAGTGATTTGGCCGAATATCAACTTCTTAAAAACATATCACTGCTGATTGAAAATAAATATTTCTCTAATTTTAAATAAAAAGTTAATATCTCAATGCATTTTTGTAATATTTTAAAATATCCTAATTCCGATAACAATAAGTGAGAAACCCTCTTCATTTTGGGATTGCTTCACAGAAATAAAAGAGTCATCATTGCGGATCATGACATTGACAAACACAGAAGAAAATTAAGTGGATAAACTAAAATTATTAGAAGTAAATTGCTATTTTGATATTGAACTTCTAAGAGCTGGGATGGAGTATTCACTCAATTGGTGGAAAAATGCGTAAAATTGCCCAAGATTTGCAAATTAAGCAAGAAAATATGTGTCAGCTCCTGCAAGCACAATATATAGCGAACCTCATTTTCTGTATCTGGTAATAAAAAAGAAACCAAACGGAACATACTTTTTCCTGAAAATTCTGATAGTATATTGTTCTTGCATCATAATTTCAGGCTTTACAATTATGAATGATATGTAACATTACACCACATTTACTTAAAATTGAGAATGTTTTAGGAGTTTTTTTCATAATAAATTTGCTGAAATGAAATTCTGCACCATGCTTTCTGTTAAATATATATATATATATATAAAATTCTACTTTCTCGTATAAAGAAGTAAACAAAGAAAAAGTATTGTAATCGTCAAAAAACTCGAACTCGAGATTTTTATGAATGTCCACGTTTTAGACCTCCCTGAGTCCGAAAAACACAATTTTGGAATTATATCTGTGTGTTTGTGAACACGATAACTCGAAAACTATTAGAACTACAGGAATGAAATTTGGTATGTGATCTTTAGACATAAATTGTAGGTTTCTGTCAAATTTTATACAAAATCCGTCCACGGGAAGTCTGTCCGCGTTCATGTGAACACGATAACTCCCAAACTTAGATAGCTGGATAGATAAAATTTGGTACACAGTTTTATCATAACGAATGTAGGTTCGTATCAAATTTTGGACCAAATCCGTCAACGCGTTGACTGTCTTTGTATAGTCACATGCTTCTGAACACGATAACTCCTAAATTTAACTACTTAGATAAATTAAATTTGGTATGTGATCTTCTAACCCTAATGGTATATCTGTATCCAATTTTCATTTCAATCGTTTAAAAACAAGGCGTTCAAATTGCATATTAGATTTTCTTTATCTAACAAGGCCAAATTGCTTATTGGCGCTACTCGTGACCTTCGAAACGCGCTACTACTAATACTCTCCTTTCGACTTTGGCCCGCGCAAAAAGAAACTAGTGGATAATCAGTGCATTCTGGGTTACAGTAAGTACGAATTTTTTAAGCACGCGGAAGGGTTGCCATAATTGCCAAGCATTCTTAGCAATCTTTTAAAATTATCACGTAGAAGAATAAAAAAAGATGCTAGTCTAATCCTTTTTAACCCAGTCATACTTTAAAGCTGATTTTACCTTCTTAGTTACCTCATTTTCTTCTTTCACATAAAAATAAAATTGGGCGCAAGTCATTTTAAAATTGTAATGGCGCAGAGTCTAGGAAGAAAGCAGGACAAATAATAATACGGGACTGAGTAGTGAAATACGGTGACAGTCCCGTATATACGGACGTATGGAAACCCTAGGGAGAGAAAAAATGACAACTTTTTTTTTTTAAATATAATTCTGAAATCATTCGGCAGAATATCTGTTTAGTATTCGGTCGGCCGAATAGTTGTCGAATATTCGTTACATCCCTATCCTATACGTAGAACATGAAGAATTAAATAACGCTTGAACTTAATAATTAGTTTATAAGCAGTCATAATCGTCTTCTTTCGAGGTAATGCGCAAGAATTTTGTATTATTTTAAACTCTGTAGCTTTTCAAGATATTCAACAAACATGAAGTACTTCAAAAACATGAAAAATAATTTACTGTTTAGAATTAATGTATAATTTTAATGCTTATCGCTTCTTACAGCATAATTTTGATGTTTTAATGAATGCATAAAAATTATATTATTGAATTTACATGCTTGTATTTCATTATTCGCGCATAAAATCAAGTTCATGATCTATTCAAACTGAACTCCGAGACATTTTAAGTTTGAGGTAATTTTAGTCTATGTAAAAGATTTTTTAAACTTAAAATGATTGATTAATAAAGGTAATCTGGCTCTACGTCTTTGTTCTATAGTGATATAATCTGAAAAAGTGTCCGAATGAGAGGAATTTGACATTAATATTAAGTTTAAAAATGCGTTGGGAAAAATAATTTGGACCATTTGTCTTTCGTTCATGAATTCGTGCCTCAAAATATTTTTAAGAATTATAAAATGGAGAGACAAAACGGTTTATAAGAAATTATCTCTTCACTGAAAACGAGCTTAGATTATTTGTCGATTTGAATATTTAATATTAAATATTTTTTTCATTCCCACTTTATAATATTTCAGGATTTAGCATTAAATATTTAGCTTTTTAGAGCTTTATGCCTCATTAAAATTATTAGAAAATAATAGCAATGCGTTCAGTGGTAATACAGAAGGCAATTTTGCTAAGAAAATGTTATCTGTATTTGCTTTTATTTAATGGATTCTGAGTTTGTCTCGATGATTTAAGTTTTGGTTTACTTATGCCAACTCAAAAAAATCTTTATTATGATTAATTAAGGAGTAATTCAAAGATTAAATATTATAAAGTTACATAATGTAGCAACTGTAAAATGTAAATATTATTAATAAAAATTTTTTAATCATCATTAAAAGTGTACAAAATTATATTATTAAAAACCTAATGACTGGCAAGATGAAATGTAAAAGTATGTATGTGTAATGCTTTCACAAGGCCCCCAAGAAATTCTGCAGGAGGGCCCTCCAACAAGCTTAATCCGAGCCTTGTACTACTCTATACTATACCTATACCTATTTACTAATATGCTAATTTCACTAAAACATATAAACAAAAGTATAATGCAAATAAACTTTATTATCTCAAATAATAGACAGACAAAAAAGAATTCAGAACAGATGTAAAGAAGACTCCAGACATTGTGGAACTTAAGACTATACTCGCAGTGAATTATACTCAATTTAAGAAAAATAGCCCATTTAAACCCAGAAAATTAGTACAATGCGTAAGGTAAATATATCAGTTATAGTCAATTGGTAGACGAACCAATTTGTGTATCAGTCTCTTAATTTCTCCGAAAGTTCTAGTTCAGATTTGCTGCTCTTACACATCTATTTCTAAGTGTTCAAAATTTTTGCCATTTAGAAATGGAATAACTGATAGATGTATTAGAGCAGCAAATTTGAACTTCAAAATTTAAAAAATTGTACAAAATTTTTGCCATTTCCCACTTAATTGGTGTCAAGATATCATACTTAATTAGCACTAAATCATTCACTTTTAAATTGTCAAAGATTTTCTCTATTTGTTCAAGCTTGCAACTAATTAATTACTCAAATAGCACTATCCAAAATTGATATTTGTGTAATTAATTCTAGTCTGTTTCGCATAGAAATTACGAACAAGTTCGAGAACTCTTTTTAGCTCTGAACCTATATGGAAATTACTCAGTGTTATCACCGAATTGTCATCTAAGTGTCGGAAGCTGTAGATAAACGCCTGGAGTTCAGTACTGCCTCAATCTCCAGTTCTCATAGTGAAATTTCATAGATTTCTTTCCTAGAGTCCTTGGAACTGAGATGCAGACGAAATTATCAGCTTCCATTTGACTTAAAACTTACCTACAGTTGTAATTTTGAACTGTGTGGAGGTAATGAGCCTTTACTCCTCTATCCAAAGTTCCATGATATATCAACCAACCATACCCTACCAACATGAGGATATTTGGCCCATGAAAGCAAATTTAACCCGATGCAGGTTAACATACATGGCGGTTCTTCAGAAGAACTGCAAGGACTTTAACATAGGGCCACCACAGCTCCAACAGGGTAAAAAAGGGTACTACATATTTAAGAAATAATAATTGGCACCATAAACCCAAGTACATATAAAAGGATTTTTTACC
>BGPR01046748.1:0-11963 GCA_013235015.1 Araneus ventricosus
ATAATAATAATAATAATAATAATAATAATAATAATAATAATAATAATTTATTGTTATGGAATTTAGATGAATATTAGGGAATCTTGAACTCGTTCGTTTCTTTAATTCACATTCAGTAGACTGAAAATCACACGCTTGAATCAAAATTTAGTTGCTTTAACCGATTAACTGATAATTATGTTCTGAAGAATGTTAAAACAGTGTATTATAATCGAAAAAACACAAGTGTAAAAAAATTCCAAACTCTAGCAAATTCAGAAGAGAGTAAAAATAATAATAATAATAATGTAATTGATTGTTATGGAATTTAGATGAATATTAGGGAATCTTGAACTCGTTCGTTTCTTTAATTCACATTCAGTAGACTGAAAATCACACGCTTGAATCAAAATTTAGTTGCTTTAACCGATTAACTGATAATTATGTTCTGAAGAATGTTAAGGTATCCGACTGGTCTAAAATCGTCGTTTTTGATGAAATTATCAAAAAACTTTTTATGACTTAATTTTGTATCCTGTTTAACCAGCTTTCTAAAACTGTCTCACTGTTTACTCTACGTGAATTACAAATGGAGTTACAGATGTTTTATTACCGAATTGTAAGCATTATTTTATGTTGCATGAAAACTTTAAATGTGTTTTCTGAGAAATGATATTTTTGAGGAAAACTGTCGACCGTAACAATGATTTCTCAAAACGTTATTCAAGTATTGATATGAAATTTTCTGAGATTGTTTTCTGTAATATGCTTGATGTTTTCCTCTAAAAACTAAGGTCAATTTTAAAATCGTGTATTATTTTTTAGTGCTTAAATATAAACGAAAAGCATTTTTTATGAAAAATTACCAGTTTAGTAACTATGTTCAGCTATATCTCAAAACTATTTTGAAGTACAAGAAATATTTTAGAGCATAACACAGATAACTGTCATAAAAATGTACTCCTACAAGGATTTATGTATATTTAGAATATGATTTTGTCTATGGTTGTTAGCGTAAAGCAAATATTTTAGTCATTTTTCTTCAAATTTCTCAGTTTTTTAAAAAAAACATTATTTTGAAAGCCTAATTTTACAATATTTTCATAGTTTTAAAACACATGCAGTTGAAAAATAACATTAAAAAATATATATAAGTTATTTTTCAAAAAAATGTCTCCGAACACAGTCGGATACCTTAAAACAGTGTATTATAATCGAAAAAACACAAGTGTAAAAAAATTCCAAACTCTAGCAAATTCGGAAGAGAGTAAAAATAATAATAATAATAATGTAATTGATTGTTATGGAATTTAGATGAATATTAGGGAATCTTGAACTCGTTCGTTTCTTTAATTCACATTCAGTAGACTGAAATCACACGTTTGAATCAAAATTTAGTTGCTTTAACCGATTAACCGATAACTATGTTCTGTAGAATATTAAAACAGTGTATTATAATCGAAAAAACACAAGTGTAAAAAAATTCCAAACTCTAGCAAATTCGGAAGAGAGTAAAAATAAATTACAAAATTCCATTTTTACAAACATGAAAGAGGACAAATTAAATAAAATCGTGTAAACATCAAAAAAGAAGATGTATAGTTACAGATACAAGAACAATTATGCAGAGTGATTTAGAACAATTTCACAGATTGCATTCGTTTGCAACTTTCTTATAAAGAAAGATAGAGAGAAAGCATTTGGACACAATACAGAAGGAAGCTTAACCCTTTATAATGCCGTGGTAAGTATACTTACCACAAAATTCATCAATATTTTAAGCTGGCATAAGTTCTCGAGAAATTTTTCGATGAAACAAAAACTTAGATGTTCGAATTTCTTTTCTCAAACCATAACGAAGTGTATGTATTTGACAATTAATTATTAATTAGTGAAATTAATTAACACAAATTTATGTCATCGGAAACGCGGAATGAATTTATTTTCTTAAATTAATCTCAATCCCAAATCCATTATACTATAACACTACTAGAAAAAAATGGTCCATAAAAAGTTTCGTTTGCGTAGGAATGATTGCCCTATGCGACTTCTTTTGGTCTCACGGGTAATATCCACATGCGGCTGGTTATCAGGGAACGAGGTGGCGGAGTGGTAAGGTCTCGACTCGGGAACTGACCGGTCCCAGGTTCGAAACCCGATTCCGCTGAAGATCCGCTGTGTTTGTGGGCCTGTTGCCCCTTAAATCGGACATATGCCAAACATCCTCCAGCTGGTGTGGTGCGGAAGTTTGGAGAGGCAGGTGCCAGCTAAGGTGTCGCCCTCTTCAACTGACCGCGGTTCAAAATTGCAGGGTCCGTTCCAAAATAGCCTTCGAGTTGCTTCAAAAAAGGAACGTAAATATAATTAAGCTAAACTAGATCCGTGATGTAATTCATTTCACTACCATCCCAGAAGAAAGGATAAGATATTGAACAATATACGTAATACTGAACATTATTATATAATATCGAACAATTTTGAACAATATCGTGTAACATGTTGTGCTACTAGTGTTGTAAACTAGACCCGTGCTGTAGTCCATCCCCAGTAGCACAAAAATATTAAACAATATTCGTAATACTGTACATTATCATATAATACTATATAATGTTGTGCTACTAGATTTGTAAACTAGATCCGTGCTGTAGTCCATTTCACTACCACCCCAGTAGCACAAAGATATTGTACAATATCATATAATATTGTGCTACCTGGGCATGGGAGGCATTCTCTATGCGTACTTTCATTTCGATGACTGCTTCACGTAAAGGAGGTGTTAAGACAGAGCCTACGGCGCACACCAGTGAAATGAAGGGCAAGAAGTTATTTGAGAAGATTTAGATGGCGTGACCCACGGTAGCCAGCCTACCCGTTAGGATGCAGGAGAACCATACCTCAGCATTTATTTAAATTCCAAAATTTGTATAAAATAGACGCCAGTCTGGTCGTCAAACAAGGTCACGTGAGATTTAAAACTTAACAAAATGATAACACACAGTGAATATAATTACAAATCGCCCAAACTGGGGCAAGAGCTTCTTCGGAATTACATGTAAAAAAGCAAAAACCCACAAAGCGAAATCAAAACATTTAAATGCACGAAAACACTAAACACCACATATGAACATACATAAAAACGTGCCTTATCCAACGCGCATCAGTGGATGCGAACATGTTCCACAGTGTCTGGCGTGAAATGGACCACAGCACGGATATTTCCCTTGTGGCTAAAAGAAATCTTATGAAACAATTCCTAAGCTGGGCATTCATGAGTATCCCAATCCATTCCAATTGGCCCAAAGGCCTGTTCGTTTACCACCGATTCAAGTCGATCGATTTAGGTAGGTCATTCACGGAGGCTCCAAAATGCACTATCGGCCCTTCGATCCTCTCTACTCCCCCACACGGGGAAATTTCCCTTTTTAGAGAGAGCATCCTCCCCTCCCCGCCCTGATTTCTCAAGACTAACCGCAACTCCCGCGCACATTCCCTCTCCCCAACACTCCCCCACCACACACGGGTGATTTATCACTCGCCTCGAACGATCATATTTCAATTTTACGACTGAACGGACTGAATATGAAATCAACATCGTTGGAATTCCAACTTCTCCGACTGTCTACGTCAATTCGAATCCAGTTTTAACATTGACAAAGGCATTTGGCATCCCGTGTTCCAATAAAATGGAGTGGAATACTGGTGAATGTTTCGCTTTACTGACGCACACAAAACTTTAAGCTCTCTTCAGAATTACATTCAAGAGATATTTTCCAATCTTTGTTTACAAGGAAGTTACAGCAATTTGCAATTGTTAGGAATAGTTTAGTTACATTAACGTCACGTTTTTCGAAGCAACACGAGGTCTCTTTTGGGACCGACCTCGCTATTTGGAACCGCGGTCTGATGATGAGGACGACGCCTGACCTGGAACCTCCTCCAAACTTTGGAACCACACCAGCGGGAGAATATGATTAAATCCTTTCAGGAGCACACACAATTTATTTTTTCGCGAAAACAATGCTAATTACTATATAAATCTATTAGGAAAAATAGAATTCATGCTGCCATCTATTGTCTTCATTAGATACTAAAAACGCATTCTTTCTCACAAATCACCAAAAGACTACCGCTTGGATAAGAAAAAGGTAGTTTCGATGAGAAACCTGTGCCCTTGAAAGGGCTAACGTGCAACAGGCCCACATACACGGCGAATCTTGAACTCGAACATTGAATCATCCTTCTTCGAAGCCGAGACCTTCCCACTAGGCAGCCCCTCAATTGTTGTGAATAACTGTTAGGAAATTCCGCATTTTAAGCTACGAAGTTTACATCTTTTCTAAATTTTATTAATATTTTCTAATATTTGGCGATAAATCGCTTTTTTTGGCGAGAAATGCTTTGTAATTTTTTTTTATTTCGACGACCGAGAGATTCTATCTGTTGTAAGTATATAGTGTATAATTCTTTGCTAAAGTAAATAATTTAATATGCATAAGTTAGAAAAATATTCAAATACATAAATACTTACAAATGTGCTTAATATGAGCAAGATTAAAGTTGAAAATAATTTCTTATTAGTTGTTAATTGTAAATAAAGATGGTTGGTTTTCAAAACACGATGAAGAAAAATCTCAGTTTCGCGCCAATCAAAGTAAATACGGAAACCCTAGAGGGCACAATGATAAACTTGGCGTGGTAAAAGACATTCCCATAGGCGCCTATAGTGGGATTGGTTTTTATGCCAGCTGATATGTAGATCTGATTATTAGCAGAGTATATATATACTTGTCTCTACTGTGTCATTTAGAGGAAAGAAGAAGGTACAGTCTGTAGGTCCTCTAAGCATTCTCTCCTCAGCTGTAAGCCGTTGATGTACGTATAAGATGTAGGACGAGTATCAACCTTGTTAAATGGGAATGTGATCTGTAAATATGTTCTTAAATGCGGTCGTCTAAATAAATGTCTCTTTTAACTTATACGATTCGTCATTTCTAAAATGCTCTATCTAATAGAAATTCCACTGCATGCAATAAGCCAGGACGCTTTTAGCTTATTATCTAGCGGCTCTTCATAACTAGTGTTACTCAAGCTGCCTGTTTCTACTTTACGAGACTAACAAGTGATATTGGCAAGCTCGCTTCCTGTGTGCCTAACAATAACCCTGTACTTGTACATAAGATAAAAATAATGGTAATAGTTTTGCCATCATTTGTACCAATCTTTGTCACTCACTTTACAAATGAAGTAACTCTTATTGTTTTTCAGTTCGCACTCTATCAAAAGGCGAGTTCATTAAAACCACCCACACCGCATTATGTGTCCCTTCAACTTCAATCAACGACCGACATCAATGTTCTTGCGAGGCACCCCTTGCCGTCCATTTTGCTCGTTAAGAATGCTGTGGGCTGAACTCATTAACCACCTCTATCTGAACTCGTTCAGAAATGGCACGTTAAAAAGAAAGGAAGAAGAAATAATTGATCGAAAGAGGGATGGGTATTGAAAGAAGGAATAAAAAAGGAAGCAGAGAAGGAAAAATTTTCACTAACACCCTCCCCCCCACCGCATTTTTTATAACCGGAGTATGAATGCATGGAACAATTATCGATTTTTTGAAGCAGGGAAATTGGGTGGCTCCCCTATGCCTTAAGTGATGAAAAGAAGCGTAGAATTTTATGTTTGAGATAAATCGGAAAATTTTCTTTCAATATTGCTTTCAATGGACGGTGCATGTTAATGCAGCTACCAGATGCATCGATGTTCTCAAAATAGAAATTGTGGCAAAGACAACGAACATCAATCAGTTATCTTCGTTGGTTTGTTCGATATTTGAAATAAAATCGATAGTTTTGCATGGATGGTTATTATGGATGGTGCATTTATGCGATGGGCTTGCGGTGACTATAAACTTGCTTCACAATACGCAATGATGGCTGATGATGATGATGTAGATGTAGTGACTGATAAATCTTTTTTTATATACAAGATGTCCACATTTATCGTGGTCCAATAGCTAATATAGTGTTACAAAGCTATAAAGTCGTTTCCCTGAGATGCTAATCTTGGCGACATATTTGGCGACACTGGCGACAAACTTGGCGACTTGGCGGCGAAGTTGACGACAAAGGGAATTTTCTAGAAGGACCTCGAATTTTCAACCTATTTCTACTGATTTCATGAACTTTCTGGAGATTACGTCAATTTCTACGTAATGAAGTCAATTCCTGTTGAAAAGTATAAAGGCAAGCTCTCAAGCCAAGAAGAGGCAGTTGGAATTTGACCTGCAAGCAAGCTGGTGAGTTAACAAGAAACCTTTGAGCGCTGTGTTGAGATTTATTGGTAGTCTCTGTTGTGAATTTTTACTAGTGCTGTGTTAATACTTGTGCTACGTTTCTTTGCTTGGAATATTTGTAAAATAAAGAGCTTTATTTTTTTAATCCTGCTTATTGGATTGCATTCACGTACACCCACAAAGCAATTTCGTTACAATAGTTAATTTCCAAACCATTCGAGATAGACATATAGTTCCAATTGGAAAAATGCTTTAAATAAGGGGAAGAATTATAGTGCTTTTTGAGTCAAATATACTTTTGAAAAATTTTACGAATTCTAATTTTTTATACGGTCCCCCGGTCCTATCAGTCATATTTAGTAAAATATTCTTCACACACTGAAATTTTGAACAAAAAAAGTTCCATTCTTCTGTGACTAAAACTGAACGAGTTATGGAGCTTCGCATGTAGCTGACTTAGACTACTTTACGCTATTTTAATAGCCGCCTCGAAGACAATCCACTAATCAATGCGCAACACTTGCTCGACGAGGCCGCTGATTGGTTTAAAATTATGAAATTCAAGGCTCCGTAACTCGCTCAATTTTCGTTGCAGAAGAGTGGAACTTTTTTGTTTAAAATGTCAGTGTGTGAAGAATATTTTACTAAATATGACTCATTGGATCGGGGGACCATATAAAAAATTAACTCTAGTGACTCAAAAACATAAAATATAATTCTTCCCGCCATTGAAAGCATTTTTCCGATTGGAACTGTATGTCTATCTCCAACGGTTTAGAAATTCGCTTTTGGACCTCGATAAGTGTGGACACCCTGTGCATAAAGAATTCTTGATTCTGTAAGATTAACTTCTACTACTCTTCACTGCTCGCGCGTCATCACATTGCAGTTTTCTCCTCCGTATATTGGTGCTAGCAAGTCCTATTAAATTTTAATTCAAGTTGTAAATAAAGTGTTAAGTTCGCTGTTGTTATCCAAACTTGCCTGTAATTTCCTTTTTATTTATTGTTTGGCGAAAGAAGAATCTTCAAAGAATTAATGGTTCTTCTAGTTAACTATCTCAGTCTATAAAATATGAATTAACATCTACTTCACTGAAACGCTGATAGTATTATTGCGCTGTAGAGTAAGTTCAATGTGTCAAGAAAGCAAATACAATTATCTTGAATGTTTGCAACGAGATGGGGTGGCTGTAGTAGTTTCTGTTAGAATAAAGACCCCCCTTTTAAAGCTTGCATGGTTAATTATTTTCCCAGGCAAAGAAATCCTGAATACAAACCTTAAGAAAACTGGAATCCATCTAGAGTAATTTCTTTTTTGTCACAAATAAGCAGCCCTTAACACGTTCAATCCAGCGCGTACCACCGGTGGCTCTTACTTAGATGCCCCATCAGGCGGCGCGTACCACCGGTGGATTGCACTCATATGTGCCATCGGGCGGCGCGTACCACAGGTCGCACGCACTTAGATACCCCATCAGGCTGCGCGTACCACCGGTGGCTCGCACTCATATGTTCCATCAGGCGGCGCATACCACCGGTGCCTCGTACTTAGATGCCCCATCAGGCGGCGCGTACCACCGGTGGCTCTCACTTAGATGCCCCATCAGGCGGCGCGTACCACCGGTGGCTCGCAGTTAAATGCTTCATCAGGCCTGTGTACCACCAACAATTTAGTTCGACTAGTCCATATTTTTGAAAATAAAAATAATGGAAATTTAACATATATTAATTTAAAAAGTAGTTATTTTATTTACACTCAATATTATAAATATAACGTATATAATAAATTCGATAATATTAACATAACAATTCAATATTATAAACATAATTGTTTATTTTTTACGCAACGTTTTGACTTATAATAATTAGCTCTCAAGATATGAAATAAAGCTATGTTTTTTCTCACTTTAATGATAATGTTTAATTTCAAAATTCAATAACTGATTTCCGTACTATGTAGTATTTTACTAGTACTATCTTAAACTACTTTAAAATTATTACTTTTAAATTCATTAGCATTGGTAGATTTAAATTTACAATAAACAAAGTTGCTGAGTAAAATTTCGATGATACGTCTTTTCATTTATAAAACGCTTTATGCCAGTCCCTTGAAAGACGTATAAACGGTGCTTTACTGTAAATTTTATCATCATCTTATGATATATGTTTAATTTTAAAATTCAATAGCTGCTTTCCGTACTATGTAGTATTTTGCTAGTACTATCTTAAAATACTTTAAAATTATTACTTTTAAATTCATTTGCATTGGTAGATTTAAATTTACAACAAACAAAGTTGCTGAGTAAAATTTCGATGATACGTTTTTCCATTTATAAAATTCTTTACGCCGGTCCCTTGAAAGACACATAAACGGTGCTTTACTGTAAATTTTAGCATCATCTATTCTTCAAAAAACGAGGCAGCCTTCTTTGTTTGCGCTTCTCCTCTAAATCAAAAGGCGAGTTAATTAAAACCATCAACGCCTTATTATGCGTCCCTTCACTTCTAATCACGGGCGACATCATTGTTCTTGCGAGGCACCTCTCGCCGTGAAGAGGCACCATGATCTCAACTCATTAACCACCTCAGCAAACCCTCCATCAGCGCTCGTTCGAAAATGGCACATTGAAAAAATGAGTGATCCGAGAAGGGAAGGTCGATGAAAGGAAGAAGGAAGGAATGAAAAAGGAAGCAAATCGGAAAGAACATCCTTTTTTTTCTTCATAACTCGAGTTAGAGAAAAAAAATTATGGATACATTGAGTAATTATCGATTTTTAAGTAGGAGAATTGAGTTTGTCCTCTACACCTTTCCCGCTAATAGGAAACGATGAAATGAGGCGTAGAGTTGGATGTTTTTGGTGACATAGAATTTCTCATCCAACATTGTAATCTCCGGCAGGCGAATCGTAATGAAACTTCTTCCACAAACGTGTATGCTGCTAAATCTTTCGCGTTCATTGCTTTCGCAGTGAAACCACATATTGAGCATTTTTTTACTGCGTATCGGCGAAACAAAGCGTCATTTGTCTCTCATAACTTAAGAGCCAGATATATAGGCCAACTTCTATAAAAATTCCAATTCAACACCGTTAGTATCCACAAAGAGATCGGCATTGCAAGATCTAAATTGCTTTCGATCTCTAAGGGAAACAAAATGATGAGGTTCATGCACAAATTGATATTTTTTTAAAATTGCATCTTCGAAAGTAATATTGAATTTTATGAAGTTTGAATATCCTGAATACTCACGTATACTTATAAATTAAATGCATAATTTAAATTGCATGTCGATGATAACTTATTCGGAGCAAAAATAGCCCGTTACCGTTCATTGATTCCACCGTGAAACCACAAATTTCTTGAAAATGAAAAAGGTTAATTTGTTTTCCTGTACATACTCATGATGAGCTCCAATTCAAATACTCATTTTTGAAATAGATTTAGCAATTTTCGAAACGAAACCTGTAGTGAACTTGGAAGGGTTATGAGAGCAATGCATTACATTTGCGGACTGAAAAAAATCGATGGAAAACACAGATGGTAAATTGATTTTGTTATGGACCTATCTTTGTTCCTTACTTCAGGTTATGAAGAAATGTCGATATACTGCAGATAACAACCAATGAACTAGAAACCTTAGTTCAATATTTTATTGACATCTCTTTAGTCCCAATTACAGCCCTTATGCGGTTAGGTATGCATTTTAAAAGATGCTGGACAGCATTGATGCCCAGAGAATACAAAGCGTTGTACATGCCACTGTCGCTGTAATATTAATATTCATTCGAATCTTGTCACTGGAATATTCGAGGAGAATACATGTTTACCAAAAATGCCTGGCCAGTTTGAAATCGTACTTCCCAAGACGATGCATATTGTTTAAAAATTGGTGGAGAAAATTTTCAGCTATTATTGTAGGTAGTAAAAAGGCTAGAACTGAAAGTTTCAATCCAACAAGAGAGGATTCAAAACAGATTTACGTTTGTTGGGGAAGCTTAGTGACAAAATTTGTGGGGAAAAAAACAGAGGCGGCATATGAAAAAATGTGGATTCCGAGAAACGCTGGGTTATTAACTGTAAGGTAATTAAAATGTTGGATTTAAAAATTTTAATTAAACAATATAGGATTCAAAGAATTTTTTACGTTTTGGGGGAACGTAATGTTTACGTTAGCGACAATATATGTAAATAAAATAAACCGGAGGCGGGCATATGAAAATTAGTAATAAAAAGACTACATTTGAAAGAATATTTACATTTGTTGGGGAAAGTAAGTGACAATATTTGCTGAAAAAAATTCTATCCGATTCCGGAATTATTTTTTGTCTGACTTTAGTACAGAGGGAAGGAGATAACACGTCGTTGCTCAAAATCCGTATTTTTTCATCCGTTCGTCTGCGAATTATATACGCATGAAGCAAGACGCAATGCATACATGAAATCTCCAAGTAAAATCTTACGGAAAACCCTATTTAATAAAATCCCTATTTGAGCAAAAAAACCGAGCCGGGCATATAAAAAAATATGGATCCCAAGGCCTCACGTGATCTCACTTCTCTTTGCCCGGGAATATCCCATTATTCAAGATTGCCCGTGCAACGCCGGGCCATGCAGCTAGTTATTGTAAGAAGCTCTGTGAAGAATAACTTATCAACGATGCCGTCAGTGAATAATTTATGTTTCCCTTCATGTTTATTTCTTGTCTATCATGCCTTAAAAGTTTGACCATGACCACAGAATGCATCAAACTCCAAATTTTGGTATGCTACTGTAATAATTCTGGCATTCAGTGTGCTATACAAAATATTGAACAAGGAAAAGAGAAGTCTTACAGCACTTTAGGTTATGTTTTCTAATCTTAAGTTTTAAACGTATCATCTTCCAGTGCTTGCAATAACTCTAAATCGAAAGTCCAGGTGATTAAAACCATCTATTATATTACGCGTCTCTTCAAATTTTATCACGCCAATGTCTTTGTTTTTCCGAGGTTGCTCCTTACCTTCCATTTTGCTCGTTAAGGTCACTGTGATGTTAATTCACTAACCGCTTCCAAGATCTCCATCAGCACTCGTTCAAAGAAGGCACATTAAGAAGAAGGAAGAAATAAGTGATCGAAGAGACGATAGAAGAAGAAAAGTGAATAAACAAAATAGGCAGAGAAGGAAGAATCTTCATTTCTTTTCGTCTTGAATATGAATGCATGGAGTAATTATCGATTTTTCAAGAAGGAAAATAGAGTCGGTTCCCCACATCTTCCTCTTTGCTAAAACCTGATTCGCAGAGAGGCCAAATTTGATGGTTTTAACGAATTGGGGTAAAGTAGAGTAAGTGGGTACCGATTTTGTAACATCACAAATTTAAACGTTTCATATAATTAATAAATTTTCTAATTTTCCTCTTTAATACTATTGTAATATATCAATATATTCAGTGGACTTCACCCCTTTAACTGGTATAGAAAACTTCTTGCAACTAATGACATCTATTGATGTAAAGATTAATTTTTTAATGTGTACTCACAGGTACTCGGTTCCTCATCTCGTAGGGCAACTGGGCACTCCCCTTCTAAAACTCAGAAATATTAACACTTTCACGCCGCCGCGTACCACCAATTGCTCGCACTTACAAGTCTCATCAGGCGGCGCGTACCACCGATTGCTCGCACTTACAAGTCTCATCAGGCGGCGC
>BGPR01046749.1:0-11963 GCA_013235015.1 Araneus ventricosus
GGTAAAAAATCCTTTTATATGTACTTGGGTTTATGGTGCCAATTATTATTTCTTAAATATGTAGTACCCTTTTTTACCCTGTTGGAGCTGTGGTGGCCCTATGTTAAAGTCCTTGCAGTTCTTCTGAAGAACCGCCATGTATGTTAACCTGCATCGGGTTAAATTTGCTTTCATGGGCCAAATATCCTCATGTTGGTAGGGTATGGTTGGTTGATATATCATGGAACTTTGGATAGAGGAGTAAAGGCTCATTACCTCCACACAGTTCAAAATTACAACTGTAGGTAAGTTTTAAGTCAAATGGAAGCTGATAATTTCGTCTGCATCTCAGTTCCAAGGACTCTAGGAAAGAAATCTATGAAATTTCACTATGAGAACTGGAGATTGAGGCAGTACTGAACTCCAGGCGTTTATCTACAGCTTCCGACACTTAGATGACAATTCGGTGATAACACTGAGTAATTTCCATATAGGTTCAGAGCTAAAAAGAGTTCTCGAACTTGTTCGTAATTTCTATGCGAAACAGACTAGAATTAATTACACAAATATCAATTTTGGATAGTGCTATTTGAGTAATTAATTAGTTGCAAGCTTGAACAAATAGAGAAAATCTTTGACAATTTAAAAGTGAATGATTTAGTGCTAATTAAGTATGATATCTTGACACCAATTAAGTGGGAAATGGCAAAAATTTTGTACAATTTTTTAAATTTTGAAGTTCAAATTTGCTGCTCTAATACATCTATCAGTTATTCCATTTCTAAATGGCAAAAATTTTGAACACTTAGAAATAGATGTGTAAGAGCAGCAAATCTGAACTAGAACTTTCGGAGAAATTAAGAGACTGATACACAAATTGGTTCGTCTACCAATTGACTATAACTGATATATTTACCTTACGCATTGTACTAATTTTCTGGGTTTAAATGGGCTATTTTTCTTAAATTGAGTATAATTCACTGCGAGTATAGTCTTAAGTTCCACAATGTCTGGAGTCTTCTTTACATCTGTTCTGAATTCTTTTTTGTCTGTCTATTATTTGAGATAATAAAGTTTATTTGCATTATACTTTTGTTTATATGTTTTAGTGAAATTAGCATATTAGTAAATAGGTATAGGTATAGTATAGAGTAGTACAAGGCTCGGATTAAGCTTGTTGGAGGGCCCTCCTGCAGAATTTCTTGGGGGCCTTGTGAAAGCATTACACATACATACTTTTACATTTCATCTTGCCAGTCATTAGGTTTTTAATAATATAATTTTGTACACTTTTAATGATGATTAAAAAATTTTTATTAATAATATTTACATTTTACAGTTGCTACATTATGTAACTTTATAATATTTAATCTTTGAATTACTCCTTAATTAATCATAATAAAGATTTTTTTGAGTTGGCATAAGTAAACCAAAACTTAAATCATCGAGACAAACTCAGAATCCATTAAATAAAAGCAAATACAGATAACATTTTCTTAGCAAAATTGCCTTCTGTATTACCACTGAACGCATTGCTATTATTTTCTAATAATTTTAATGAGGCATAAAGCTCTAAAAAGCTAAATATTTAATGCTAAATCCTGAAATATTATAAAGTGGGAATGAAAAAAATATTTAATATTAAATATTCAAATCGACAAATAATCTAAGCTCGTTTTCAGTGAAGAGATAATTTCTTATAAACCGTTTTGTCTCTCCATTTTATAATTCTTAAAAATATTTTGAGGCACGAATTCATGAACGAAAGACAAATGGTCCAAATTATTTTTCCCAACGCATTTTTAAACTTAATATTAATGTCAAATTCCTCTCATTCGGACACTTTTTCAGATTATATCACTATAGAACAAAGACGTAGAGCCAGATTACCTTTATTAATCAATCATTTTAAGTTTAAAAAATCTTTTACATAGACTAAAATTACCTCAAACTTAAAATGTCTCGGAGTTCAGTTTGAATAGATCATGAACTTGATTTTATGCGCGAATAATGAAATACAAGCATGTAAATTCAATAATATAATTTTTATGCATTCATTAAAACATCAAAATTATGCTGTAAGAAGCGATAAGCATTAAAATTATACATTAATTCTAAACAGTAAATTATTTTTCATGTTTTTGAAGTACTTCATGTTTGTTGAATATCTTGAAAAGCTACAGAGTTTAAAATAATACAAAATTCTTGCGCATTACCTCGAAAGAAGACGATTATGACTGCTTATAAACTAATTATTAAGTTCAAGCGTTATTTAATTCTTCATGTTCTACGTATAGGATAGGGATGTAACGAATATTCGACAACTATTCGGCCGACCGAATACTAAACAGATATTCTGCCGAATGATTTCAGAATTATATTTAAAAAAAAAAAGTTGTCATTTTTTCTCTCCCTAGGGTTTCCATACGTCCGTATATACGGGACTGTCACCGTATTTCACTACTCAGTCCCGTATTATTATTTGTCCTGCTTTCTTCCTAGACTCTGCGCCATTACAATTTTAAAATGACTTGCGCCCAATTTTATTTTTATGTGAAAGAAGAAAATGAGGTAACTAAGAAGGTAAAATCAGCTTTAAAGTATGACTGGGTTAAAAAGGATTAGACTAGCATCTTTTTTTATTCTTCTACGTGATAATTTTAAAAGATTGCTAAGAATGCTTGGCAATTATGGCAACCCTTCCGCGTGCTTAAAAAATTCGTACTTACTGTAACCCAGAATGCACTGATTATCCACTAGTTTCTTTTTGCGCGGGCCAAAGTCGAAAGGAGAGTATTAGTAGTAGCGCGTTTCGAAGGTCACGAGTAGCGCCAATAAGCAATTTGGCCTTGTTAGATAAAGAAAATCTAATATGCAATTTGAACGCCTTGTTTTTAAACGATTGAAATGAAAATTGGATACAGATATACCATTAGGGTTAGAAGATCACATACCAAATTTAATTTATCTAAGTAGTTAAATTTAGGAGTTATCGTGTTCAGAAGCATGTGACTATACAAAGACAGTCAACGCGTTGACGGATTTGGTCCAAAATTTGATACGAACCTACATTCGTTATGATAAAACTGTGTACCAAATTTTATCTATCCAGCTATCTAAGTTTGGGAGTTATCGTGTTCACATGAACGCGGACAGACTTCCCGTGGACGGATTTTGTATAAAATTTGACAGAAACCTACAATTTATGTCTAAAGATCACATACCAAATTTCATTCCTGTAGTTCTAATAGTTTTCGAGTTATCGTGTTCACAAACACACAGATATAATTCCAAAATTGTGTTTTTCGGACTCAGGGAGGTCTAAAACGTGGACATTCATAAAAATCTCGAGTTCGAGTTTTTTGACGATTACAATACTTTTTCTTTGTTTACTTCTTTATACGAGAAAGTAGAATTTTATATATATATATATATATTTAACAGAAAGCATGGTGCAGAATTTCATTTCAGCAAATTTATTATGAAAAAAACTCCTAAAACATTCTCAATTTTAAGTAAATGTGGTGTAATGTTACATATCATTCATAATTGTAAAGCCTGAAATTATGATGCAAGAACAATATACTATCAGAATTTTCAGGAAAAAGTATGTTCCGTTTGGTTTCTTTTTTATTACCAGATACAGAAAATGAGGTTCGCTATATATTGTGCTTGCAGGAGCTGACACATATTTTCTTGCTTAATTTGCAAATCTTGGGCAATTTTACGCATTTTTCCACCAATTGAGTGAATACTCCATCCCAGCTCTTAGAAGTTCAATATCAAAATAGCAATTTACTTCTAATAATTTTAGTTTATCCACTTAATTTTCTTCTGTGTTTGTCAATGTCATGATCCGCAATGATGACTCTTTTATTTCTGTGAAGCAATCCCAAAATGAAGAGGGTTTCTCACTTATTGTTATCGGAATTAGGATATTTTAAAATATTACAAAAATGCATTGAGATATTAACTTTTTATTTAAAATTAGAGAAATATTTATTTTCAATCAGCAGTGATATGTTTTTAAGAAGTTGATATTCGGCCAAATCACTATTCGTTACATCCCTAGTATAGAAACGTCAACTATTTAATAAACATTACAGAATTTCAAGGCGTTGAAATTCTACAATAGTTTTTAACTCTTTTCAAGACAGATATATATATATATATATATAATTTTAGTTTAAAAAATGAAAACAGAAGGAATTGAAAAATATAGAAATTCAGTTTAAGAGCACAATACTAAGATAATAAATATTTCAAAATAAGTTATCTTCAAAATGCAGTCAGCTTTTGGAAATATAAGATTTAAACAGAATATTGATGAATACATAACATTATGAAAAAAAGACACAGCATTACATACATGAATAGCACACACATACATGAAAAAAGAAACCGCAGAAGATTTCTAAAGAAGCTAAACTTCCAATGAAGCTTTTAAACAAGTTATTAAGGTAAATTGCAAATTTAAGACGCAATAAGAAAAATGACACGAATCATTGAAAAGTTATTCTTTATTACAAAATGAAAGCAACGATGATCACAAATTGATTCCGTAAATAAAATAAGCAGAATGTTTGCACTATATTTCACACTTTACATTAAGCAGAATGCACTTTCAAACCATCCTTATATCGAACAATTTTCGATTTTTTTTCTTCCTTTTGCAAGATAATGTTAATATTTCCACACACCACACATTTAAATTATAATAAATAATTTACTTAAAACTTAAATGTGTAATAAATTTCTAAATCCACACTATAATTAAAATGAATTTAATAACTGCGAATTTTTTTATTAAGTAAGCATTCCATGCAAAGGAAGAAAAAAATAGAGAAACGTGATACTATCGTTTATGGAATTATAAGTCAATAATAAAAAGTTCTGCAATTTCCATAAAATCTTTAAAATGATTTTAAAGTGCATCGTTAATATTTTTGTTAAATGATTCGTATTGCAAAATACAAGTGGTAGTTTTGGATTAATTCAATCACACACATACCAAGCCTAATTAATCGAAACTTTCAATTTAAAAATACATTTTATTTCAAATGCAGTTGTAAAAATTAGGAAGACACGTTAAGCATCATAAAACGTTAATACAAAGTGAACATTATTCTGAAAAAAATCACAATTCATATTTCTCGAACAAGCCAAAGTACATATTGTTTATATTCTTCCACAAATTATTATTTAATATTAAAATCCAAATTAAGAAGGCAAAAAATAGTAAATGACTGCACGTGTAAAAGACAGTTTTATGTTTTCCTACTGAAAACATTAAAAGCAATTTTTTAAATGTCTAATGAGAAGTTTCAAATAATGAGAAAAGAAAAGAAAAAAAAAAGAAAGAATGATGAAGTGAATAAATAAACGTCATCAAATTTACACTGCCTACCTCCCGCCAAATATATATATATATATATATATCGCAGAACATCTGCGCATTGGCGTGTGGTTTCTCTTTCGTATGCGTCAGTTAATGAATTCTTCTGAAAAAACACTTTACTGCACATCCAGTGATGTAAAATATCCAGGTATCTATTTTTAAGGGTAAATACCCTGGGTATTTACCTGGGTATTTATTTTTCAATTACCGCATTCATATAAAACACGGCACTGGTGTGAAATATGATGTCTCTATATAATATAAATATGTATAGGATATATATTGAGCCTAAGGTAAAGTAAAAAAGAAGAAAACTAGTAATATATGAACATTTTAAATTCTATAAAAACTAAAAAAATGATTCAGAAAAAACAAAAACGCAATACTATATCATGGACCTTACGTGGCTTAAATATCAATCCTTTTTTAAACTCAACTAAATTTCCAAAAAAGAAAATGTTGAGTTTGGTTTTAAAATGATAAAGAGCTGATAAAAGAAACTAAAATGAAAGATACAATTGTTTATAATTCTTTTTCGGTTTAATTTGTCAAAGTACCAAACATTGCTGATAAGTTAGGAGATATTTCAGTTCTAACGGTTTTTAAAAGTGAATTATTTTGAAAGTAATATTCACTCATATTACTTTCAACAAAGGTAAGTTATTTTTGTAACAAGATTTCAGCAACAAGAAATGCGAATTTTTTGTTGCTGAATCTGTTGTATTATTTGACGGTATAGTAGACACTCACATACAGTTTCCTGGCTGGACGGATTCACCTGGATCATGAACATCCATACTTAAATGTTCTTAAAACTCTAAATTTGATGTAAGTGTCATGGTTGGATTCTGAGTAAAAGAAAATTCATTAGCTATTTTATCCTTTCAAAACCTTTTTTAATCCACCAAGACTTTTGAAATATTTTTTTTGTGTGTGTTTCTCCATTTTGCTTACATTGGCAAGTTTGTACTCAACATTACAGTACTTTCATTGGATACTTTTATCCTTCTTAACATTAAAAGCTCCAAGTAGGTAACTTTTTCCCTTTGCTTTTTTTTACTTTTTAACGTAACATTAACAGTAATATTAATATAAATAGAAGTAAATGACTAACTATTCACTAAATCAAAACAAGAATAAAAGACTTCCTGAATGGTAATGTGAGAAAATTATGAATCACAAGATTCACTAGCGCTGTCTGTCTCTACTAATAATAAAAGAGAATGTTTGTGTATTGGCGCTCTACAGGACAGACCGCTAGGCCTACAGCAACGAAATTTGGCACAAGCATACTCTGGAGAGTGGGAATTAGCACCTAGTAACCGTTTTTTAAAATTTGATTAGAATTTTAATTAATTAAAAAATAAGCGAAATTTTGGAGTTTTTCCTTAATAACTTCCGAAAATATAACAACACAAAAATTATTTTTACACCATCTGAAAATTTAAAAACTTATCTTTTCAATGATATCAATTAAGTTTTCATTCGATTTTTTTACTTTATCGTATACGAAGTATACAAAGAAAAAGTATTGTATCGTCAAAAAATTCGAACTCGAGATTTCGACGAATCTCCACGTTTTAGACCTTCCCGAGTCCGAAAAACACAATTTTGGAATTATGTCTGTCTGTCTGTGAACACGATAATTCGAAAACTATTAGAGCTACGGGGATGAAATTTAGTATGTGGTCTTTAAACCTAATTTGTAGGTTTCTATCAAATTTTGGACAAAATCCGTCAACGGGAAGTCTGTCTATCTGTATGTCCGCTATCATGTGAATACTATAACTCAAAAACTTGAATAGCTAGATGGATAAAATTTGGTACACATTTTTATCATCAGGATTGTAGGTCCGTATAAAATTTTGGGCCAAATCCGTCAAAAAGAGGCGTTCAAATTGCATATTCAATTTCTTTTAATCCGATTCTCATGCGCATGCGCACTGGTAGCAATCTGTTATTGTTGTAAATTTTATTTACAACAATAAATAATGTTTTCAAACATAAATTGTAACAATTTTTTTATTGTTGTAAATAAAATTCAAACCGATCTCATTATTTCAGCAAATCTTTTATTCACGCGCTTTTGCAATTGTTACGGTTGTGGTAGTATAAATTGTTTTCTTGGGAATTCAATTCCAAAGCAGAATTTTCGCTTTAGTATTCATTGCATTGCCTATTTTATCGCACTGCTTCAAAGTAATATTTTTTTGAAACGTGGCAACAGATATTTGATTTCAGGTTTGTTTGTTTGTTTCACTTTCTCGTATACGAAGAGAAAGTATTGTAATCGTCAAAAAAATTCGAACTCGAGATTTTGACGAATCTCCACTTAGAAAGTGTACGAGAAAGTTTAGGGGAGACTATTCCCGCTGGTTTTCTCTAATTTTAATAAATTTAAAAAAACATTTTTTACCATTCATTGTTACAATGAAATTCAAACATTTTCATTGTTTAAACAAATACTTAATTGCATGTTTCTCTTCCATTGTTGAAAGTTAATATAATATTCTATTGGATTTTCTTTTTTTTTATTTGATCAATTTTTCTGTGAAATCTGTAAAGAAAGTCCTCAAGATAGTAAGTATATAAAGAAATAAATGCAGTAAACTGAACGATTATGGATGCTATGTTTAAGTTCATTTTATCAGCATATTTTAAGCCAATTAACACGCTGCTGGACGTAAAACGTGAATGGTATTTCGATGTTGAAATAAATTTGTTAAATTAAAATTCGCATCGATTATGTACAATTAGATGTATCTTGACACGAACAGTTACTTGACTCCATTAGGGACTTTCAAATAGACAAAGAATAAACAAGTGCAAGACTACGTAAAGAACGCGGGTTAAATCTCTATCGCAATTTGAAGTTTAAAGTTACTTTGTCAAGGGAATCGTGAATATTAAACTATGCATAAGAGAGTCAGTTGAAATTATATTCCCGGCGAACAAACTGGTCGCCGAAGGTGGCTAGTATACAAGATAAAAGCCGTTATAAATAATTATTCTATTGTAAGTGTCAAAGTTTCAAACAGTAAAAACTAAATTATCCTCCGATCCCGTTTAAATTTTAGAATACTTTATTCTGAATCCTGATAGCAATTGGTTTTTGTTTATATAATTTAGTCAAAGCTTTAATTTTAAAATTTTATAACTATATATTATGTATATAAATTTTATATGTTTGATTTTGAATCGCCATTCGCATTTTTTTTTACAAAACACTCAGTTTAGCGGGACATATTTATTTTTTTATTTCTTTTTGAATCATCATTCGCAAATACCTTTTTTTTTTTTAAAAAAAAAATACCAGTTTTGGGATATTTATAATTTTTATATTTCATTTTGAATCAACATTCAGAGATGCATTTTGCACCCACCGCACATCACTGTGCACACCTTACAGATATACGGTTTGTCTTTCGTGTGCGTCAGTCAATATTTTCTTAAATTTCCCTGTTGAGAGAAAACGCTTTTATCTCGCATGAAAACAATGTCTCTCGCTTTACTGGCAGGCATGTGGTTTCTCTTTCGTATGCGTCAATAAATGTCTCCCTAAATTTTGCTGCTGAGAAAATGAATTACTGCACATCCCACAGGCATATGGTTTCTCTTTCGTGTGCGTCATTAAATGTTTTTTTTTTTTTTTAAATCTCCTCGATGAGAAAACGCTTTACAGCACATCTCGCAGGCACATGGTTTCTCTTTCGTGTGCATCAGGAAATGTCTCCTTAAATGATTCTGCTGAGAAAAAGCTTTACTGCATATCTCGCAAGCATGTAGTTTCTCCTTCGCATGTGTCAGTAAATGTCTCTTTAAATCTTTCTGCTAAGAAAATGCTTGACTGCATTTCGTGGATAGTTTTTAGAAATTTTAGATCGAGATAGAGTACAGATATGATTTAATGTAGTCTAAAGATGTGCAAGCTTTTTAATTTCGCTTTAAATTTGAAAATTTAATGAAAAAACGTTTGTTTAAAATATAGCAAAAAATAATAAAAATAATGTGCAAAATATTAAAATAATTTGCGAAAAGTGGTTTCATTTACCTGGCTTGGATTTAGACATCATGAAAAATCTAAAATCAGACAGATAAAGAGGAATGCAAGACTTTACAGAGCGAAATCCGAAGGCTCACTGAAACGAGTTTGAAAGACACATTCGCATAGGCTTATGATATCCCATGACATAATCCTTAGTCTATGCACATTCTCCAACTTCACCTCCAAGAACCTTCCCAAGACTGCGTATTTATACAAACCAATTTGTAGCTTTTATGCTTCCAAACGGTTCTCTACCGACACACAAAGAAAATAAACCCATTTGCCTACCTCGAAATTTTGATTTTTGTTATGTTACAAACCGAAACTTGACCACTGAGCAACGGTGAAAACAAAATGATTCCGAGAACGAAGTAGATAAATGTTTTACATTGTATTTCACATTAAGCAGCAGATGGAATTAAGCAAAAAAGCAAGGATCATACTGATGTCGAATAATTTTCGAACCTTGTTTTTTCTTTAGCAAAACAATACACAATTTCTCATACAAACAAACCTTACCTTTCAATATATCTCTAAATGAACATTATAATTAAATTAATTCATAAACTGCAAATTTATTTATTAAGCAAGAAGTTTATTTTTTAAAAAGATAAAATAGCGAAATATTATACTTTTCTTCACGGAATTAAATACCAATTATAAGAAATTCCGTAATTTCGATAAAATATTAAATTATTGTGTCTTAAAATCACATTTAACTACTCGTCGACACTGTTTTCGTAAAAGATAGTTTTGTCTTATAAATTTCAATTACACACACACTAAGTATAAAATAATAATTGCTTGACTTAAATGCATTTTAAATCAAATGAAAAATTAGAAAGTAGGAAGCCCAGCTAAAAAAAATCATAACTAAAACAGAGATGAACGAATAAGACTTTAATAATAATAATAATAATAATAAGTACATTATGCTACAATGCATAAAAACATTTCAGAATTCAGTATTTCTCTTACGAACATGTCAACGCATATATAAGATTATATTCTTGAGTAAAATATTATTTTACGTTAAAATCCAAATTAAGAAGAAAATAATAATAATAAAAACAATTGAACATATAAAACTGTTTATTTTTTCACAATGAGAACATTAAAATCTGTTTCAATTTAATACTTATTGAGAAATTTTAAATAATAAGAAAACATCAAAAGATAAAGAATAATGCAATTAATAAACAAACACAATGAAAAAAATATTTGAAAATAGATTCATTTTGACTATTTTTTATAAAATGAAGCATTTTTGTTTTAGTCTAAAATTCACACACCTAAAAATTTCTTCACATATGCATTAAAGTCTCTTTAAATAGATATTCAGAGAAAATCCTTTACTGGAAAAATTCGTATGTTTTCTCTTTGGTAAACGTCAATAAGCGTGTCATGAAGTTTTTTCTTTCAAAAAAAAATATTTAAAACCGAAGTAACATTTGTATGGTTCATTTTTGTACTTGTCAATATATGTTTCTTTAAATTAGCATTCAAAGAAACTGGTTATTCAAATAAGTCACAAATGTACAGTTTTCTTTTCTTATGAACCAGAAAATGGTACTTCGGTCTTGATCAAGAACGGTCTACTACATAAATTTCACGATATGGTTTCGTTTATCTATGAGCCAGTAAATATTTTTTTTTAAAATTTCCATCCTCCGAAAACATTTTACTGCAAATGAAACATGAACATGTTTTCTCTTTCATGTATATCGGCAAATGACTGTCCAAATTATTTTGCAGAGTAAACTCATTTCTATACATCTCGAAGACAACCTTTTCGTATTCGTAAATAAATATTTCTTTAAATCTCATGAAGGATAAAAAGGTTCACTGCACATTTTAAAAGTATATGGATTGCTTTCAGTATGCGTAAATAATATTATAAATCTGACTGCTGAGGAAAATCGTCAAGACATAGCTCGCAGGTGCACAGACTTTCATTCATACTCCTCAATAAATGTCTGTGTAAATTGAATTAATAAGAGAATGCTATATTTGCAAGTATAAAAAAAAACGGTTTCTCTTTCATATGCATTAATAAATGTATCCTTAAATTTTTGTGCAGAGAAAACGCTTTCATGTTGTTTGCAAAAGCATATATTCAAACATGGGATACATATGATTCCTATATATCAGTTAATGTTTCTTTAAATCTCCTTTCCGGAAAGAATATTCCTTGCACAATTCAAAACCATAAGATTTCGTTTCCAAATGTGTCAGCAAACGTCCCATTAAATATTGCCCACACGAAAAACGCTTTCCTCCAGATTTAGCAGTTGCGCGGTTTTTCATTTGTATGTGACAGTAAATGTCTTCTTAAATCTCCTAGCGAAGAAAACGCCTTACTATACATCTCGCAGGCATAAGGTTTCTCTGTCGTATGCGTTAGTAAATGACTTTTTAAATTGCTTTCTGAGAAAACGCTTTACTGCATATCTTACAGACATACAGTTTCTCTTTCGTATGCACCAGTAAATGTTTTCTTAAATTCCCAAGCTCAGATGACTGTTTACTGCACACCCCAAA